>MJUT01033462.1:10036-25866 GCA_002080005.1 Gigantidas platifrons
CCATGTCTTGCCAGAGCGCGTGCTACTTTATTTTGCTGTTGCGTAAGAGCATTGATATGTCCGGCTAACACGCGGACATCATTTTCTGTGGCTGTTCCAAAGATACTTTTAGATAAATCGCCAACAAAAGGAAGTAATGCCCTTTTGAGAATCCTTTATTTTCTGTTGTTTCAGGGATCATGTCATATACAATTGTCTGGTTTGAATTAAATGTCTTTGTGTTTGTTGTCTTATTGTATTTAACTGGAACAAAATCGGATTCAGGTGTGAGAGTGGAAAATCACCATTGAAATATGTGGTTTCGGTGAAGTTGTTCTCAGAAGGAATATCGACCTTCCACGTATGAATCCAATATTCCGAAGAAAATTGTATATCTACCTGTCGTTGGAAAAGTATTCCATAATTTAACCTATGTTCATCTTCGTTTTCTGCCTTACAAGCAGTTACAAGGCAAATTAGGAGACAAAAACCATACGAATTCATACTGAGCACACCTACAAAGACAGAAATAGATTTTATAGAAAGTTTTTGCTGCCTGCAGCATAAAGTAAAAGTTAGAAAATAGTGGTGTGGTCAGTAATACCTCGCTCAGTTCCATCCCCATTGCCTTGTTATGTATGCTTATTTCGCGAGCGTTTTATTTTATTCTAAATGATTTCTTATCTGTTATAATTCTCCATAAGTTCTGAATTGAATTAATGCCTGTTATTTATCTTTTCTTTTTACCTTTTCGTTTTTTATTCGATTTAATTGTATAAAACTCATTTTTCAAGTGATCTGAAATATTTTGTTCTGGTTCCCAGGAATCTGGGTAATTACCTTCCCATCTAATCAGAAATTCTCTTTTCCCTGATCTGACCCTAGTGTTTAAAAGTTTTATGACGGGATAATAATTATGATCCGTATTGTTATCTTCGTTTTGCCTTGATTGACTGTTCTGACTGATCTCATCTTGATTATCGTCGTGTATATCTTGTGTAGTTCTCTCACTGTGTACTGTCTCGTCGTTGTTTATGAGCTGATGTGTATTCTCTTGCGATGACTGTGTATTCTCTGCTTCATCAATGGGATCGAAAAATACTGTTCATCCATTGGCACATTTGGTGGAGGAAAAAGGGATAGCATCCAGCAGAGGATATAAGGGAATAATTGATGTTTTTAAGAGACGGAAAAATTTCAGGTGAGCTAGGTGTATCCTTTTCTCCTAGACTACCAAATGCACTTTCGACAGCAAAGAAAAACAAAACTCCAGGTGCGTCTGTTTTGTTGACTCCAGACCACCAACATAGGGAAGGGGAAATTACACACAACGCTTTATCGCCTGACGAAGAAATTGAAAATAATATTGAAACATTATCAAAAATTGATGAGGTGAACGACAAATCGAACAAATTAGTGCAAGAAAATTCGAACAGTATCGTGGAGACACCAGTAAGACCAAAAACGTCAAAAGTAACTATTCAGGACCCAAGCCTGGGCACTGTAGCGTCTACACCACAGCAACCATATCAGTTGTGGGGGAATCACATCTTTTCGAACGTAAATAAGAACTCGACAACTGTAACTACCGCTCTTGGAGGAGCGTGGGGTGGCCCAGTATCAGCGACATGTCCAAGTTCAACGGCAGTACAAAGTGACAATTTATTTAGTAACTTAACTATTGTTGATAATGATAAGACTGTAGTTACATCAACTAACATACCCACGCATGTTACTAACACAATCAGTTATACATCTTCATTGTCATATAATTTATGTAATTCACAACAGTTAGGGTGTAATTTCAAGATGAATTCTATAAAGCTAGACAAATTTACTGGGGATTCAAGTGTTCACCCACAAACATGGTGGGATAAATTTCAAAACTGGATCGATCTTTACGGACTGAACGCAAGATGTTGCGTAACGTAACGTAACGCTAAAAAGCGACGTTTTCAACGTTGTGACGCTTTAAACCAAATGTTGTACCTGCTTCACAAGTGGAACTTAAGTGATAATTTTTTGTAAAAAGTAGGAACCACTTTAACAACCGAAGCACATATATACAAGTATTTTAATACATTAAAATTTTCCGTGAGATAGTCGAAATAATGTTGTTATCTTTTGGTTTTAAATAGAAAGTTTGTCGTATTTTCGGTATTTAAAAAGAACATTCAAATTTTGTCATTTTTAGATATAAAGGTAATGTGGTTCCGGTATTTGATTTTCCAAGTTTTCTTCTTTTAATTGACCATATGTTTTGACAAATGTGATCAGATTCCTGGTACAAGCAACGGAAAAACTATTTACGTTTTCGACGCTAACAGGCGCAAAATTCACAAAAGTCTTGAAAACGCATTTGACGTCGAAATTGATGAAGTGGACAATCCATTCAGACTTGGCATTTTATTCTGTTCGTGTTTGTTTTAATTTTAATATACTCATGATTTGTATTAATGGTAGCCTTTGAACTAACTGCTTGGCACATACAAATGTCGATGATTTATTTGTGTGCTGCGTTATAAATCGTTAAAATTCCAAGGGACGTTGTTTTTTTTAGTAAAATTAAGAAGTTGACATTCTTTCAGACTGCGTATTTCGGTCAATATTTCTTTATCTTTCAAAAGTCATCTTCAAAATTTCTTGTATTATTTCTTACAATATAGATCTGCATAACAGTGAACAAATATTTACTCAACTTCACCTAAATTTATCGGGAAAAGCCTTTAAAGTTGGTGATCAGCATTTCAGTTCAGTATCTGACACATTGAATGGACTTAAATACATGCGGATAAAAACAAAAAACCTTAACAGAAAAAGGCCATCGAGACATTACGTTGGAAGAATCTTGACGTTTACTTTCTTAGCAGATTTGGGGCGATTTCCGTGCATGCGTTTTCGTGAAATGCCCGAAAATCTTATCAATTTATAACAGAAATGTTACATCTGACGGGACGTTTTTAATACGGAAGGGGGGTTCCGTGGTGGGATACGACAGAATAAATATCAATATATTTCATAAATATTGTCGGAAAATTATTTCTCATATCCTACGGTTTATTATGATATAAAGATTATGTAGATATGGCATCATAAAAACTAATAACAACCACATTAAATCAGAAACTAAGGTTATTTAAACGGCGTTGCAGTAACGTGACGTTCCTAATGATAAGGTTGTTAAGGTCGTGACGTTCCTAATGATAAGGTTGTTAAGGTCATAGCATTTCAGTTATCTGATGAAGCTGCTATTTGGTATGCAACTCTTGCCCCCGAAATTACAAATAATTTACAAAGATTTAAAGCAGCATTTTTGAAAAGATTTACAGAAAATGAGCGCATGCTAGATATATCAATTTTACAAACAATGCAGGGTCCATGTGAAAATGTAAGAGAATATTTAACTCGTCTTGCCCAAACTGCAACAAATAAAAATATTTCGGACCAAATTCTCCTGGCGGTTGGTCGACATTCGGAAAATCGTAATGAACAAGGAACCGGCAAATATAGAAGAATTACGACATTACGCGATTCTGGCAGAAAAATCCGCCGTTACGGGAGATAATACGTTGCGATCGGCAGTAAATGTTATGCAATCGGACTTACAGGCAATAAAGTCTCAATTAACGAATATCTCGCAACCAGAAATTATGAAAACGGATTCATTTACCGCGCACAATAACAATACGCCCCAAACTCGCCCACAATTCGAACCGCGACAATACAATCGTCCAAACAGTAAGTCACAAGATTATTTCAACAGTAGGTCACAAAATTATTACAATCAAAATTCGAGGCCACAAATGAGGAGTTTTCCAAGACCACAGATGCGACAAAATCAGAACATTTATCAGCCATCTGATAGATGTGGATTTTGTGGTATAGACCGGCACACCAGAAATGTGTGCCCTGCACGAGACAAAATATGTCACAACTGTCGACGGCAGGGTCACTTTTCGAGGGTATGTCAACAAAGTAAGCGAACACAATAGGGAATCGCGCTCACCCCTGTGGGGCACAGAGGTGAGCATATCCGAAATAGAAAACCAACCATTTATAACATTCCGGGTCATTGTCAAAATATGATAAAGATATCATTAGGAGGGAGAAATACAAAAGCTTTAGTTGATTCAGGAGCCCAAATTTCATGTATAAATGAAAGATTTCTAAAGGCGACAAGTTGCCGTAATTACAAAACTTAAAAATCTGTGGTTAAAAGTATTATAGGAGCAGGCGGAACAAATCATGTGGTTAAAGGTCAGATCAAATTACCTTTAAACTTTGAGGGAAAAGTTATATATCAATACTTTCAAATCATTCCAGAACTAAAGAATTCTTTAATTTTAGGAATGGATTTCTTAAAAGCAAATCAAGCTTTAATTAATATTGGACAAAAAGAATTGATATTGAACAATAAGGGAAAAACAACGATACCCTTAGTTAAAAAAGATGTAGGATGTATCAGAATATCATCAAAGATAAAAATACCTCCTCAAAGTACAAAATGTATTCCTGTTAAATTATCTAAAGTAAACAGCACAAGTGCACTGGTCAAACCTCTTAATTATATTTCTAAAAACGACTTCACATTACCCACTTGTATTATTGCCAACAGACATCGCCGGTCTTATCTTAATATAATTAATCCAACAAACGAAGAGAAAACATTAATGTCAAATAGTATTCTTGTCAGATGTTTCTCTGTAAATGATGGCACAGTGATCAAGTGTGTAAATAAAATTAGTGCATTGACTAAAAATATACAAATGAATAAAAATCAAAATGCAAATAAAAGTAAATCAACAATAAAATTTGATTTAAGTCAAGCTGAATTAAACCATCAGCAAAAACAAAGGCTTCGGACATTTCTGAATAAAAATAGGGATGTGTTTGCTACTAATCTTAGCGAAATGGGACATACTACCTTACTCAAACACGAGATTTTGACAGGTAATTCTCCCCCGGTTCAATGTCGACCTTACCGGACATCTCCGAAAATGAAAGCAGAAATAGATCGGCAACTTGATGAAATGTTAAAATATGGGATCATTGAAGAGAGCGTCAGCAATTACAGTTCGCCTATAGTAATGGTGAAAAAGAAATCAACTTCAGATACTAAAAGTCCGGAATTTAGACTATGTCTGGACTACAGACAATTAAACAGTCGGACAGAAACACAGAAGACACCAACACCACGAATGGACGATATCATTGCTGCCCTAGGCCAAACTAAGCCAAAGTTCATGAGTGTACTGGACCTTTTTAGTGGATACTGGCAATACGAGGTTCATGAGAATTCACGACATAAAACGGCTTTTGTAACAAGTGACCGTCATCTTCAATTCCGCAGACTTCCCTTCGGGTTGAAAAATTCGCCAGCATTTTTTGTGACGTTGACAAATAAAATTTTAAGAGGCTTTACGGGAAAATTTTGCTCAATATACATTGATGATATCATTGTCTGGTCTCAAACATTTGAAGAACATTTAAATCACCTCTCCCAAATTTTTGACAGATTTAAAAAAGCAAATTTAAAACTTAAACCAACAAAATGTCATTTTGCAAAACCTGAAGTTCTTTATTTAGGTCATATCATTTCTAAAAATGGAATTAAAGTCGACCCTTCAAAAACTGATGCCGTTAAAACATTTCCGGTACCTAGAAATCAACATGATGTCAGAAGTTTCTTAGGTCTTTGTAATTATTATAGAAAATTTGTCAAAAATTATTCAAAAATTACAAACCCATTAAACAAGTTGCTAGCAAAAGACTCAAAATTTAAATGGACATCGGAATGTCAAGACGCCTTTGAATCTTTAAAAGAAAAACTGATAACTTCCCCAATACGAGCATTCCCGGATATGAATAAACCATTTATCTTAACATGTGATGCTGGTAAATCAGCTATAGGTTATATATTATCACAAATTGGTGATGATAATAAAGAACATGTTATATCATGACTGAGCGCACGTTACTGCGACGCCGTTTAAATAAACTTAGTTTCTGATTTAATGTGGTTGTTGTTAGTTTTTATGATGCCATATCTACATAATCTTTATATCATAATAAACCGTAGGATATGAGGAATAATTTTCCGACAATATTTATGAAATATATTGATATTTATTCTGTCGTATCCCACCACGGAACCCCCCTTCCGTCTTAAAAACGTCCCGTCAGATGTAACATTTCTGTTACAAATTGATAAGATTTTCGGGTATTTCACGAAAACGCATGTACGGAAATCGCACCAAATCTGCTAAGAAAGTAAACGTCAAAATTCGTCCACCATAATGTCTCGATGGCCGTTTTCTGTTGAGGTTTTTTGTTTTAATCCGCATGTATTTAAGTCCATTCAATGTGTCAGATACTGAACTGAAATGCTGATCACCAACTTTAAAGGCTTTTCCCGATAAATTTAGGTGAATTTGAGTAAATATTTGTTCACTGTTATGCAGATCTATATTGTAAAAAATAATACAAGAAATTTTGAAGATGACTTTTGAAAGATAAAGAAATATTGACCGAAATACGCTGTCTGAATGAATGTCCACTTCTTAATTTTACTTAAAAAAAAACAACGTCGCTTGGAATTTTAGCGATTTATAACGCAGCACACAAATAAATCATCGAAATTTGTATGTGCCAAGCAGTTAGTTCTATTCAAAGGCTACCATTAATACCAATCATGAGTATATTAAAATTAAAACAAACACGAACAGAATAAAATGCCAAGTCTGAATGGATTGTCCACTTCATCAATTTCGACGTCAAATGCGTTTTCAAGACTTTTGTGAATTTTGCGACTGTTAGCGTCGAAAACGTAAATGGTTTTTCCGTTGCTTGTACCAGGAATCTGATCACATTTGTCAAAACATATGGTCAATTAAAAGAAGAAAACTTGGAAAATCAAATACCGGAACCACACTACCTTTAGATCTAAAAATGACAAAATTTTAATGTTCTTTTTAAATACCGACAATACGACAAACTTTTTCTATTTAAAACCAAAAGATAACAACATTATTTCGACTATCTCACGGAAAATTTTAATGTATTAAAATACTTATATATATGTGCTTCGGTTGTTTAAGTGGTTCCTACTTTTTACAAAAATTTATCACTTAAGTTCCACTTGTGAAGCATTTGGTTTAAAGCGTCACAACGTTGAAAACGTCGCTTTTTGGCGTTACGCTACGTTACGCAACATCTTGCGTTCAGTCCATATAATGGAAGATCCTTGAGGCCAAGCGAAAAAAATTATGGCATTACCGAACTCGAATGTCTAAGTGTCATTGACGCAGTAGAACATTATTATGTTTACCTCACAAGTCAACACAATAAAATCAGATCCTGCTGGATTATTTAATTTATGTGTTTTTATTTCAAATATTATAGATCCCGGTACGTTCCCTGAGTGACAGGAGTGCAATCACACCAGAGCAATACCACCACACACATCCGCCCTGTCATCTCTGGTAGAGAAATTGTCATCACACACCACCTTGTCACATATGTGTAACATGCTCCATTATGAAATATAAGTTCTAATATGATCATAGTTATTTATTTGTCTTTGTGTTTTAACTGACGTTGTTTAAATTATGTTTGATAACGTCAAGAAGTCATTTTTGTAACGTAACATCGTTTTTTGTTGTTGCTGTTTTTAGGTTCCGTACTTCAACTTGTGAGCTCTATATCTTGAAAACGAGCATGGTGACCTATACTTTAAGTAGCACTAATCGATTCGGTATTCAAATATCTATTTTGTGTTAGTTTTTTTTAAATATTTTCCTATAATTCAAGTGCCCCATCGAGTGTAGATTGTGATACTTGGACAAAGAAAACGATGTTAATTTTCCCCTATATCTCTATAGAAAATGGCATAAAATTTCGAAATTTTAACTCAAAATTACGAAAAAAACGAGGATGGTGACCCCATTTTTTTTAGTTATCGATGTAACTCATTAGATGAGTACACATACAAACAAATTTTGAAATCCGAATTGGTCCCATTTGGTATCCTCTGACCTTAAAGCAACGTCTATTTTTTAAAATATAAAATTAGATATCTCGAAGTATATATAAGATGGTGATAGCTTCCCCTGATCTAGATGTGCATATATAGAAAAGTAATTATTGTAAGATAGTGTATTCACAAATTACCTGTAGTTGTACGATATCATTCAGGTGTTTATGTAAATTTAAAAATGAAGATATACAAAACAATATAAATCTCTGTAATACGATTTGTTTGATGTTCTAAAGTGTGTTGTGAAAAAAGGGGCAAGAGATCCACACGATAAGAGATCGATTGAATAAACCGCTTCGTACTTTTATTGACCAACCACACGGGGTGTCCAAAGTCTGTATAGCATATTTTGTTAGATAGGACATACCACTACTACAATGGCAGAAAATACTGGGTAAGTACTTGTCCTGGCTTTCTCTATATGGATGTTTTTTTATGCATCCTTGATGTTGATACAGATTCTTGTTGCACAGATTAAGTTTCACATTACTTTAAACATATTTTATTGTTCAAAACAAATGGATTAGAAACAAGTTTTTCAACTTAGAATGTCTTCTCCAAGTTTCACATTATCTCGGCCATTAACATATAAAGGTCAAAATCTAGTACATTGTATTTTTATTAATAAAAATGTCAAAATGTATAACACTAACAACTGTCCAACTCATAAAGAATTTGTGCATACACGTTGTGGTGTGACTTGAGACCTTTTAATAAAAAATATAGACAATAGACACTATTTTATTTGCACAAACACATTTACAATAAATGGTTATGGCGAACATTTAATTGACAATACACAATAACATCAAAGCTCAGATGATATGATTAGATGAGTGTGCTTCATAATTTAGATATCTACGTTTTTATTACTATTTTACTAGGTCGATGTTAGCTGGTGTGCTAACACTATAAGTAAATCAGAGGTTAAGACTTTCAAATATATTGACTTGGAGCGTACCAGATGAAGGTTATTCCAGAAACCACAGTGCTCACTAAATATGATACCTACGTTTTTATTAGATTAAGTACTTGTGACCTTCCAGAAACCACAGTGCTCACTAAATATGATACCTACGTTTTTATTAGATTAAGTACTTGTGACCTTCCAGAAACCACAGTGCTCACTAAATATGATACCTACGTTTTTATTAGATTAAGTACTTGTGACCTTCCAGAAACCACAGTGCTCACTAAATATGATACCTACGTTTTTATTAGATTAAGTACTTATGATGACATATCTGACTGCATCTACTTTGTCATCGTCCAAAGTAATTGTTATCTAGAAACATATTCTGTGACCATTATAATTATAGGAAGCTTGCAGGAAAGACAATATTTATAACTGGCGCCAGTAGAGGTATTGGTAAAGCCATAGCATTGAAGGCAGCCAAAGATGGGGCTAATATTGTTATAGCAGCTAAGACGGCACAACCACACCCAAAGCTATCAGGAACAATTTACACCGCTGCTAAGGAAGGTAACAGAGTTCAAACTTCTTCGAAAACTATATGCATAATGCTGTTAAGCGTAAGGACCATTTAACAAACTTTTCAGGGGCGGATCCAGGATTTCAAGTTAGGGGGGGCGCACTTAAAAAAAATCGCGCCGAGCGGAGGGAGGCGCGAAAATTTTGGGGGTTTTTCGTGTGAAAAATCACGATTTTATGCAAACAAATCATATTTTTCCCAATTTTAGGGGGGGGGCGCCGGGTGCGCCCCCCCCCCCTTGAATCCGCCCCTGCTTTTTCTAGTGTTATTGTTGCCAATGATGGTCACATTTGAATTAATCATAAATAAAATAGATTGTTGATGCAAACGGTTACGAAAAGGGTTCATTTAAAAAAATATATCAATGTTTTGAGATCTTTGGTATATCTATAATGTTTGCCAACAATTTATGTACATTGTTTTATGTTGTATATGTAAAACACTTAGAAATATGTCATAATTATAAGACAGGAATATTCACTCCCTTTGGGTAAACTTTTATTTGAATTGATAAATTATTAATCACTAGAACATATTTCCATTTTAAATTTGATTTCATTTTGTTTTCTATATACCTGGTATAACGCTCTTTATAATAACACTGTTCGCCAGAATATATGTGAGGGTTGGTATTTTACTCACATGTGGAAAGCAGTTGCATGACCGCATCATTTCACTAAGAAGGCAGGTTCAGGCCCATAAGTCTAAATTAACCCCGCCACTTTTTTTGAAGTGCCTGTACCAATCCAGTGAAGTGAGAGGTCATGTATGTATTAGTGTGTTAAGGGTATCGATTTTGCCACTTTCCACGATTTTGATATTTGATTTTGGAGTTGTGATTTCGAACCCCGTTCATGGCGAGGTGTACTCGATACAACATTATGTGATAAAGTTTGTCAGTGACTTGCGACAGGTCGATGGTTTTTTTTCGGGTACTCCGGTTTCCTCTACCAATAAATCTGACCACCACGATATAACTGAAATATTGTTGAAAGTGGCGTTAAGCACCATAAACCTAATCAAACCGACAGTGTCGTATTTTTTGCTTTTCGTTCTATTAGTTGAAGCAGCTGGTGGTAGATGTTTGCCATGTATTGTGGACGTCAGAAGTGAAGAGGCTGTAAGGAAAGCTGTGGAGGCGGCAGTACAGAAATTTGGTGGAATTGATGTCTTAGTCAATAATGCAAGTGCCATCAGCCTCCAAGGAACAGAAGAGCTACCTATGAAGAAATATGATTTAATGAACCAGATTAACAACAGAGGAACATATCTATGGTAACAGCAAAAGAGTACATGTTGCCCTAAATTTCACCATAATTTTTAACAATTTCATCATTTTAATAACCAATTCATTCAACTTCGCTTTTCGTTACAAAACATGGTGTTTTGTTCAGAAAAAAACGTATATCCGGTCACCAGTTTACTCCTCGATACATCACAGTGAACTTAAATTAAAAACACAATGGATACCAGCAGCAGGGGCGGATCCCCCTAAAATTGGAAAAAATATGATTTTTTTTTGCGTAAAATCTTGTTTTTCACACGAAATACCCCAAAAATTTTGGCGCCTTTTTTACAGTGCGTCCCCACCCCTAACTTCAAATCCTGGATCCGCCCCTGCGCAGGTACAATTATTCGATCATGATGAGACGTAATTATTGAAATTGACACCAATGACGATCAGGTTATAAAATGTAAACCCAAAGTTATAAAATGTCGATTAAAACTTGCCTATTAAAAATGGTTATATTCCTTGCTTCTCTGTAGATGGAATCTACATACAATTCCAATTGATGCTCTATTCTAGAATACGTTCTATAGTTAAAACACGTTCTTAACGAGTGCTACATCTATCAAGTCAATTATATTTTCAGGATTTCCACCTATCTAATGCAAAGACAAGTCTCAAAATTTTATATGGTCATCCCAATTGGTTGACCAATATCTCAGATGCTTGTGAACATGATCTCAATGTAAATCGCATTAGAACCTTGCCCCATTTGACATAATTTGTACAATGCACCTACTTTTTAAACCAGGAGTTCACGACGAGTTCCATTCATGAAGCAAGCAAGAGATTCTTTCATACCATTTCCAAAGAACATGACAATTTGATCGAAACATTGTTGAAGTTGTTATTGTTCTTTGTGAATTCGAATTTTTCGTTTTTCATGACAACGTTTTTATGGAAAAATCATCCTAATTTGTAATTACAAGAAACATTTCCCTTTGCAAGAGGCACTTGCTCTTTTTGTGTTAAATTTAACGTTATACTATTATTTTGTCTTCTTAAACATACTAGTAAGCAACTATTTTTCTGTACAGTTTATATTGCATTGCATTAATTGAAGGAATATGATTTATTTTCAGTTCACATGTGTGTGCACCATACTTAAAGAAGAGCAGCAATCCACACATCCTTAACATTAGTCCACCATTAAATATGAATCCTAAATGGTTTCAACTTCATGTTGGTAAGATACAAAGTTTTTAAAAATGTTGTTACAAACAAAGCATTACATTTCTTGTTTCCTCGGTCAAAATGCAATTTTAGTTTCACAAAAGAAATTATGATTAAACAAATGGTAAGAGATTTTCGGAAAAAAAAAAAAAAAAAAAAAGACTACTAAGATCTACGGTTTCGCAGCTATTCAATAACCCAGATAGTTAAAGAAACATAATCATGCACGTGTGTTTACAATGCAAAATCCATATGTATCCAATACATGTTCATTACTATCCATTTTCAAAAGAGATAATTTTAGTTTTATTAGTGTTGTGTTGGAGAAATATACTTTCAATTTCACCATATGCCATGGCCAAATGTGATGTATCAGTGTATTGGAGATATTTCCGTTTTTTACAGCATATACTATGGCCAAGTATGGTATGTCAATGTGTGTGTTAGGAATGGCAGAAGAATTTAAGGAAGATGGAATTGCAGTAAATGCTTTATGGCCAAAATTTAGTGTGTATTACATTGTGTCATTTCATCAATTATATCCAATTTTTACACAAAAAGCTCACCAAAATAACCAGAGGATAACCTTTGATAAATTATTTCCCAAAAAAGTCTGTCTCAGACCATGTGCTAAGAAAGCATTCTCTGCTACAGTGTTGCCACCCTACCGTGACAAGATCACTCTAAAGGGGAATCGAAGATTTAATCATATGACACTTAAATTATGTCTAATATTAATTACATATCCAGAATTTATTTAAATACATGTATCTAAAAAAAAAAAAAATCAGCAAATATTCATCAAACACAAAACGAAAAGTTCGATTTAACAGGTATATGTACATTTTGATCATATGGTCAAAACCTGATGTTGAGAGCTTCATATTTAGAGGCACTGTCGAATGATTGTCTCTTATCTTACCTGCTTATGATATTACTGATCAAATTGCTAACCTTTAAAGTTTAATGAGTGGTGCTGATATAAAGACAATTATTATTGTTCACATCATTCTGCCATGGAGACAAGTTTTAATATGCCTAATTAGGAGTAATCACAAGCTGTAAATCGGAGGACCCACACTACAATGGGCAAAAGAAAAAGAACGAAAAGACAAATAATGGTCAACAAAACACTACACAGTAAGCTAAAAATTTAGCAACACGATTCCCACTAAGAATTGGGGTGAACTCATGTGCTCCGGAAGGGCTAGCAGTTCTAGATCTTGCTCCACTAGTCGCGTGTCACTCTTTCGGTCAATCATTCATAATGTAAATAATACAGTGGTGACATAAAATTAGCCAAATTGCGAATTTTTCATACAATTTTAATGTGTGTTTTGCTACATATTCATTTATAATTTGTGTTTTCTATTTTATTCCAAAAAGAGGTCTAACATAGACCCAAATTCCGACATTTCGCTTGGATAGAAGGTATATAGAATTTTTAATTTCATCCAAATTTGATGTGGTTATTCCTTTGAATCGATTGTGTTAAAATCTCTGCTAGTATGTCAATGGATTTCCTCTATCTCCTACAGTTTATCGACCGAAAGGGGAATTATGTGCGAATTTTTAAAATGTAAACGGTTTTACTTTTCATCCAATTTCAGCATAGCCCTGCATTATTATTCTCCACTGAACATTAATCACTTCGCGTCACGCATTACGTTCCTCTATCTCTATTTATTCGATTAAATATGGCGGCTTGGTTTATTTCAATTTCTCATAATGTGGACAAAAAATATGCCAAACTCCCGGATGACATTGTCCTTGGAATAAATGTACATTATTTATTTATTTCATGTTATTTCTATAGTAATCCAGACAGCAGCAACGGAAATGTTGAATACAGGAAACAACTCTGTTGCCAATAGATGTCGTACGCCTGACATTATGTCAGACGCAGCCTATGTCATGTTAACTCAGGATAGTAGATCATTGTCTGGACATTTTGCTCTTGATGAAGACATACTTCGAAGATTTGGAGTAAAAGATTTCGAGCAGTATGCAGTGGCTCCAGGTATAATCTGTATAGGGTTATGGTTAGGGTATTTAACACCATTTTCAACAATGTTTCAGTTATTTCGTGGCAATCAGTTTTATAGAAGGAGCAAACCGGAGAAGACATTTTTAAATAATGTTGTATCGAGCACACCTCGCCATGAGCTGGATTCAAACTTTTAAGTGATGACAGGCATTGATTGCACAGGTAGTTTTTAATATAACTACCATACGATCACGACCATGACGGCCCTATGGCAGTATTAATACCAGAGCAGCTTGCACTTAAAATATTTCTTAATTATGGTTATTGACAGTTTTAATTAAATTTCATATAACAAATTTTAGTGGAGAAAAGAAATGTGTTGTTAAACATTTTTGAAGTAATTGTATAGATTAGTCTCCAAATTTAGCTATGACAACGAACTACTTAGTAACCTTTTACTGTTCCGGAAGAACGCCTAGAGTTCGGTAGATCATGGGTCCGAGCACCGGTCGAGTCAAACCAAAGACTATTAAATTTGTAGCACTAGTTTTAAGACGTAATCTTTTAGCATCTTCATCATTTCATTGATTTAACTTGTTCTCGTCATTAAATGGTTTAAAAAAATTCCCTTTTGCGTTAAAAAAAACCCAATCACTTAATCTATTGAGCGCTCCTAGCATGTCAAACGAATAAAATCGTAAATATTGGAAATATTTTAGACCCAGTTTTCTGGGGTTTGTTTTCGTAACTATCTTTTTATTTGTTCCTAAATCAAGCCTTAAATAAAATAATATATATAAGCACTAAAGTTCTCTTCTCTCAGGCACATGTGACCTATGCCGATTTTGGTGATCCTGTTTAGGCCCTTGGTTTTCTTGCTCCGAAATCGTTTATAGTATTTGTTGGCTTTCAAATATTTTGACTTTGAGCGTGCCTGATAAAGGTTATTCCAGAAACGCGTAGGGCCCACAAAATTTGATTTTATTATATCGATCTGTGACATAGTTTATACATGATCATAATTAAATATGCATTTTCTTTCTTTAAAGGAAATGAGTTGGCACTAGATTTATTTCTTGACGATGAAGACTCTAACACAAACGAGCACCAGTCATCTAGACCAGCCGCCATATTCCAGAGTATTAAATCTGTTTTAAATGAAACGCTGGTAAAAAACATTGGTGGTGTCTTTGAATTTAACCTGACTGGTAAGATGAACAAAATCACGGGAACGTTATGTATTAAATACCATCTAAGCATATGATTGACAATCCCTTACTCAATCACCCTAATTGATAAAAGTTATCTATGTTTTAATCGGTTAATCCGTATTCCTCTACCACTTAACATTATTGCCACGAAATAGCCCAAAATAATTGGTGAGAGTGGCATAAAGCATACAATCAATCAATCAAGTCAAATTTGTCCATGTTTTACATTTTGGTACTGATTCCTCCAATTTGTATTTTATATTTATTTATGCTAGTGTCCTAATGATCAACTACTTGTTTCCCATAAAAGTACAAATGTATGCTCAAGTACAAGGTTACAGAGAATATTCACTATTTGAAGCTATATATTAGACATAAGAAAAGTTTAAACATACCAAAGGGGTTATCAGAAGCCGAACATTGAAGGACAGACAAGACAATGGCTTCAAGAAAAATGACAACCAGGACAGAAAAGACAATGGCTTCAAGAAAAATGACAACCAGGACAGACAAGACAATGGCTTCAAGAAAAATGACAACCAGGACAGACAAGACAATGGCTTCAAGAAAAATGACAAACAGGACAGACAAGACAATGGCTTCAAGAAAAATGACAACCAGGACAGACAAGACAATGGCTTCAAGAAAAATGACAACCAGGACA
>MJUT01033462.1:30493-61066 GCA_002080005.1 Gigantidas platifrons
GGTTTAACACATAGGATTGATCCTTTGGTAGTACGGTTTAACACATAGGATTGATCCTTTGGTAGTACGGTTTAACACATAGGATTGATCCTTTGGTAGTACGGTTTAACACATAGGATTGATCCTTTGGTAGTACGGTTTAACACATACAATTGATCCATGGCATAATCTAGCTTAGCACCAGATTTATCCTTACCGTAGTACGGGTCAACATACGTGATTGATCCTTCGCGCAGTTTGGCTTAGCACTAGGGATTAACCCTTGGCGTAGTACCGATGATTTTTGCACATATGATTGATGTTTAGCGTAGTTGTACTAACACACAGATCGAAACTTTGGCTTCACAAAGGTGATTAATCTTTGGTGTGGTTTGGATTAACATGTAGGATCGATGACCCTTAGCATAGTTTGGCTTAGCATGAACCAAAACAACGGCATGAAAATCGGAGGTCGTACAAATGCTGGGTTAACCACTTCACATCTGTGTAGACTTTCCCATGCGTAAACGAGTCATTTTGACTGGCTAAATACTTTCATCCATTCAAATTACGTTAAAATTTCTTACCTTTCGCCAATTTATATGCCCTTTAAGTCTGTTTTTGAAAGAAATCTCCTTTCCATCCTTCCACCAAACAGAATATCCAGAAATAACAACACAAAAGCATACCAAATACCATCTTGCAGAACAGAAATAAGAAAAGAATCCAGTATTTTCCTAGAACCATCAGAGACTGGAATGTACTACCGGACAACTGCGTCACCATCGGGAGCCTTGAAACCTTCCAGGCCCACCTTCAGGATATATTCTAAACCACTCCAGGATGTTTTATCTTCACTGTATATATGTAAAGCACTTAAAAAAATTCAAACTCAATGTGTATATTTGCATGCGCATCCAAAAAGTGGCAGAATAATCAACGATATTGATGATGGCCGCATTCTGGTAGAAGTAGAAGTAGAAACAAACACCACAGACTTGAAAATATGAGAGTTCTGACGGGCGTTTTGATTGGCTGAACAGATTTGACGACTTTCCCCTTTTCATCAAAAGTCATGTAGAGTCTAGAGATATTCCGAAAAAGTTAACCCAGCATATGTACGACCTCCGATTTTCACGCCGTTTTGTTTTGGTTCGTGTAGCTTACCTCAGCAGTTCGGATGCCTACACTAACAACTGGGATCTCTTTGGAAAGAAAAATTACTTGGTTTTTAACTGGTGAAAACATTTTTTGCAAATATTAAGGCGTTCTGAAGTTACGATCAATTTAACACGACCACTTAAAAAAATGCAAGCAAGTGAGTTCCTCCCCTTGTTGTATTATATAGTATTTTTTTTCCGAACGCACCTAGCCCCTGTGCATCTACCTGAACATAAACAGAAATTTTTTATATAAAAATATAGAGATAAAATTAACAAATCGAAGTTAACAACATTACCCAAAGAAGAACGCGAGTCCCGTTAATAACAAAGATGGCGATGACGTAATGCTTAATATCCGTAGAGCAAGTCGAGAGAATACAGTTCTTCTTCTTCTTCCAATACAGTACAGGTCTCTGGGTAGAGAATTATCGCACTTGCCCATGCGGGTTGTGACAACAACGGTGCAAAATAAATATGTACAGGTGCTAGGTTAAAATTTTAAAAACTTTAAAAACTTTAAAAATATGGTGTGCGATTATGGGATCATGTGACAGCTGAGCACCCCCTGTTTAAAGGTTTCCAGGGAGTTGCTTTCCACTAATGGTTGTGGTAGGCCGTTCCAAATCCGTATTGTGTCAGGGAAGAAGGAGTGTCTATACAGTTGTGTTCTGGCATATGGGACTATAAATCTTGCTGCAGTTGATAAGTAGGATTAGTATATCTCATATATTAATTACCATAAATAGATTAATTTGATTGGACAATGGGTAAAAATCAGAACACATGATCACACAGGACAAAAATCATATTCCGTGATATAAAAATCATATTCCACCACTTCGGAAGCCTCGCTGGTTTTCCCGCCAATGTTATCGTTCTTTAACAGGAAAACGTCAGAGGCACTCGGAACGCATCATTTGCAGGCCACCGTTACAATGTCACGGGTTTTTAAATATCTAAGACAACGTTCCAATGGACTTAGAATATGTTTGCCAGCAGTATTTTACATAAATGTGTTTTCTTGGTTTCATTCGGTATAATAAAACATTTATAGCATGCGGGTACAGGAAATATGAAAATTTATTTCTTATGAAACAAGAATCTTGCAATCTGATTGGTTAGTTACCCGGGTGTAAATAGCACCCCACTCCAGCTAAACCATTTACACCCGGGATTAAATAAAAAAAAGTAATTTTGAACTACGCACAGCAATAGTATGATATGAAATGATACATTTACATAAAATTTGATGATTATAAACACTAATATGTGTAATATATGTAAAATCGAAAACAAAATAGCATTTTTCTCAATGCGTGTTTTTTTGTTTTTTGTTTTTTGCGTAGACAGTAAAAGGGAAATAACTTTATTTATTTATGTCTGCTAACCAGAGGGAAATAACTTTATTTATTTACGTCTGCTAACAACGCAAAGGAAAAATGTCGACGAAAAGATTTGCTTCCCATACAGACGTAGAAATTTTAGAAAATACTTCTTCTTCTTCTTTGTCTAAATACTTCTTCTTCTTTCAATCACATTTTTTCGTCTTCTCTAAATACTTCAACTTCTTTTCAAAAGCACCCAACCGAAATGATTCATATACAACGTTTAAATATAACGTTACTTGTTTTTCGAAGATATGACGTTATAATACAATACATTTTCGCGTACTTTTTCCCCCGTACTTTTTCCAAAAAAAAAAATCAAATTCGTTATCTTGGTGTAATCAAAAGAAGTAAAGGAAAGTTTCATAAGAAATAAATTCGTTATCTTGGCATAATCAGGGGTGCGCCTCAGGGTGCATGAATTTTCAACACCGGTGTAAAATTCCGTACACCCCTGATTACACCAAGATAAATATAGTATAACTAATCGTTGATTTTGAATATCAAAATATTTATTCACCCACGAGTATCATATTCCCCTCGGGCGATGCCTTCGGAAATATGATACTCATGTGTGAATAAATTTTCATATTTCCCTTACCAGCATGCAATAAATGTATATTATTATACCTCATACATGTATATGAATTACCATAAATAGATTAATTTGATTGAACAATGGGTAAAAATCAGAACACATGATCACACAGGACAAAAATCATATTCCGTGAAATAAATATCATATTCCACCACTTCGGAAGCCTCGCGGGTTTTCCCGCCAGAGTTATCGTTCTTTGCCAGGAAAACGTCAGATGCACTCGGAACGCATCATTTGCAGGCAACCGTTACAATGTGGTTTTAAAATATCTGAGACAACGTTCCAATGGACTTAGAATATGTTTTCCAGCAGTATTTTACATATTTATGTGTTTTCTTGGTTTCATTCGGTATAATAAAACATTTATAGCATGCAGGTACAGGAAATATGAAAATTTATTCACCCACGAGTATCATATTCCCCTCGGGCGATGCCCTCGGGGAATATGATACTCTTGGGTGAATAAATTTTCATATTTTCTTCACCAGCATGCAATAAATGTATAGTATCATATTTTGGAAAATTGGTTCATGTAACACATTGTCTAGAGTAACTTATAAAATGCCACAGTAACGCATAATAATAAAGGACGAAGTCCTTTTAACTATACGATTTTTCATAGGAGTATTGATAGCGAAAAATCTGTTCACCGGAAGTTTAAAAAAATAGATCAATTGATATTTAGAAATGCAAAAGAAATATATTTCAATGAAAAATTCCCAATTATTTAATTATTTACTCTATGCAAAATCAAAACAAACTTGAAATAAAATTACAATAAAAAAATCTCTATCTACGAGATTCTCGGTGGAAGAGCGCGAAGGTTAAATGAACGGAACAGCCATATTGTTGTTGTTGTTGTTGTAAGTAAATTCCTCCGTTGACTTCGGATCACCCTGCAATCACAGATAAGTGTCACTATTGGTAGTGGTACAAATCTATATATTATACATGGCCGTTCATTGAACAGTTTTAGTCACTTTTCAGGAACTTCTCATAAATCGGATATGTTCAGTCAAAGAGAGATAACTCCAGCCAAATAATAAATTTTAAAACTACTTTAAAAAGTACTTGAAAAAAATAATAATACAGTCCCGTTCTCATTCCTCCTCTAAACATTATAGGACTCCGTCCTTCAAACAGGTTGTGCCTGTCTCATATTAGACCATTTGCACATTTCCAACTTGATTCTACTTAGAAATGTTTTATAAGAGTTCTTTCCCTTAAATGTGGGCAAACATGTTCTCTGTCATGGCTCATGCTAAGTTCAATTATGAAAATAAAATGCTTTCCGTAATATGTACAAAATTTAAATGTGGTAATAAATTGTTAATTTTCTATTTGCTATTATTTATCCTCTGATTTTTAACAGTTTCTGAAAAAAAGATGTGTAGATCTCATATTTGTTTAATTTCGTGTTTTTTTAATGGAAAACATAATAGCCCTCGGTATTGCCCGATATTACTATTATGGTGATTTTTGTAACTAATATAAATCACATTTCAAATTTATATTATATATTCAAGAACTCAAGTGGACCTCTTGTTTTAATTGGCATTTATTTATTTGTAACCATAGTAAAAACAAACGACCTTCACCTTTGATCGGAGTTCAGCGATCGGTGTTATTTGTGCGTTTAAAGAAACGAACGGTAAGCCCATCGCTACTGTTTACTATATAGACACCGACAAAGCAGAACAGGCACATGCTAGCCCAAAACCGAATCTACCTGTGAACTGTGTGTAAGGTGACAACATGACAACCAAAGAAGAATTGAACGCTCCCGAAGAAGTAAAGGATGTTGATGACATAAAAATGTCAAGAAGTGATAAACCGGAAGAGGTTAAAATGGAAGTGAACTTTGAAAAACTACAAGACATGAACGTATTTGACGAAATGGGCAATACAATTCGATTTGGAGATATATACAAACGTCAAAAGACAATCATTGTGTTTACAAGGGTAAATGATTATTGAATTAATTGCTGACCATTTTACCTTTACTTTTAGGGGGACAATGCAGCAATGGTTTTTTTTCTTCTAAAATTGTTGCCAAATTTTATAGAAATAAATAAAATGAATGGAAAGAAGAAAACATTTAAATAATCCGACTACAGTACAGTTTTCAACAAGAAATTTCTACAAAATTTGAAGAAAAAATACAGATTTTTTGTGTAAAAAAATAGTCCCTACTGAAAAAATTAAATGGTCGGTCCCTTATAATGTTATCCTGGTGTTTCCGGTTCTCGATAGTGTAAGAAACATTTCTCACGTGTGTCCCTTAGAAACAATAAATTTTTACAAAAGTGGTTTTGTTTATTTGTCAAAACTAGTTCTTTATTTCTACCGAACCTAAAAGTTGCGGAGAAAACATAATTTTTGTGTATGACCTTATTTCTGACACTTTGTGTATTACGACACCAGTTCTTGATAAGTGTGTAAAATCAATTATGGAGGGCATGTTTACTAATAAAAACTATAGGAAAAAAAGAAAAAAATGTGTTTTAAGATATTTGCAAACACCAAGATTACTGATTTCAACCATACATGTAAAATTAAACATGTTTGAAAAAGTGTAGCATCGGGGTTACACAATATAGAAATAACGTTGATATAAAGATAAAACTGATAAGATATGACCCGACCGGTGGTCCATGCTTTTTTTTCCTGAACATCGCCACCTGTATATTTCCGGTTTTGTATGACGTATACGTACTTGACCTTCACTGAGAGCAAAGTTTTGTTTACATCACAAACGTATAATTTAAGCAATCACCCGATGAACTTAGAGTTATTTTTGGAATAAGAAAATGTACATAAATATCTGATACTATAAAGATTATGTTCATATAATTATATACCTTGATATGTAGCACAGCCATTTCTTCCTTCTTGCGAAGCGAGGTGGTGTTCCGTAGGTAAAACACTGGCCAACAGAAGACACGTGCGTTTTCCCGATTTATGTCAAAACGCTCACGCGTATAATTATCAAGGACTGGTAACTATCGAGAACAGGTGACGGAACGATACTGTAGTGTGCAGAATGTTTGTAGGACTATAAGATACGACTACTTACAATAAATTAAAGCTCAATAATCATGTTTTTAGCATTCACAATAAGAAAAAAAATCTTGTGAGTTAAATTGTTAGTGCAATTTTCCATATTAATATGCAATAAAAATTCCCATATCTTATCAATGAAATATCAGTAAGATATAATATGGTAAATGTAATAGAAACACTCATCCACTGTGCAACAGTAGCTCTAATGGTCTATTTTTCGTGAGCATAGAGTTATGGATCTGGTCAATTTAAAACTTTTGAAATTGCAACCTAAACATGAGTTACAAGATACAAGATATTTTATTTTCCAATCATGGAGCCCAGTACTGAGCAGAATAATCATTTACAAATTAAAGAACATAAAATACACATACATGTATGATTTGTAATAATTAAATGTAATTTGAAGACATATTAAGACAATACAAAAAAAAAATAAAAAAAAAGATAAAGAAAAAGTTTTGGAGACACAATGTGACTCTGAAGGTCAAGGGGGAGACAACCCAAAAAAGCATAATATTCTAATGTATTTATTATATTTTTTTTTTTTTATTTATTTAATTTATTATTATTTTTTTTAAGTAATTCTGTTTGCTTTCTTTAAATAAATCAATTAATAGTTTAGATGTTAATGAAATAATTTCTTTATCTTCACATGATAGTAACCATATAAATTTATCTTCTGTTGATAAGTTCTCAAAGTTGGTATATAACCTTTTTATAATATTAAAATATTTTGCTCTACAGTTATCTAATGGCGAGCAAATCATAAGGAAATGAAACTCATCTTCTATATTTAAATTACATGTATTACAAATTCTATCTTCAACCTTGAAACGTTCATACCTGCCTCTTTCCATTCTTAAATCATGGGCACTTATTCTAAATTTTGTATATGTTTGTTGTTCTGTCTTAGAACCAAATTGTAAATATTCTTCAAATTTAAACAAGTTTTTAAATTTTCTATATGTTCTAAGTTTGTTTCCCATATTACCTTGTTTGTTAGTTTCAGAGTTTAGAGTTACATGTTTGGTTATTAACAAATTCACGGTGTAGCATTGAGGTTGAGTTGTCTAACTGATATAAATTGTTTCATTATATCGCCGCTCCACCGAAGGAAGGTATACTGTTTTACCTCTGTCCTTCCATTCATCCCAAGATATTTTTCGTCACATTTTTCTCAGCAACTATTGATGGCAGAAATCTGATATTTGGTCACAAGCTTCATATACAATGTAGGTACCCCATATCGTGGGAAGCGGTGGGGGTATCATAAGTGAGCATTAGCTCACAGTTCATCTTGTTCAATCTTTTTTAATATTCATATTTATGTCCTTAAATGGGATGTTTATTGTTTTTAACTCTGCATTCATGGTTCACATCTTAATCACGAGAAAAGTATAGAAATATAGAATCTACTTCAGATGGCCGTTAGCTTTGCATATTCTTATTTGGAAATTATGTGTCTGGTTTGGAAGAGTTGCTTAAAGTTGATTCTGAATTTTTCATTTTAATTTTTAGGTATGAGATCTCAAAATTAGATAATGATAAGAATAATTCAAGTGGTATACTGTACAAGTATACATGTATAGCTTGCTTTCACTGTTAGTTGTCCTGTACAAGTATACATGTATAGCTTGCTTTCACTGTTAGTTGTCCACCCTGGATTATAATGTAGAACCATATTTTTTCTGCCAGTATTTTCATATTAATATCTTTATATAGTTTTCCAAATATATGGAAGTTGCAGTGACTTGCGACTGTTCAGTGGTTTTCTTCAGGTACTCTGGTTTCCTCCACTAATAAAACTGATATAACAGAAATATTGTTGAAAGTGACATTATTCAACATAACCCTAACCCAAAATCTATTTTGGGTTAGGGTTATGAATATTTGAAAGAAATGTTTAATTTTGCTGGAATATCATGTTTTTAAATGATTTTTCTACTTTCAGCACTTCCTATGTTTTGTTTGTAAAGATTATGTAGAAGGTAAGCTTAACTAACTGAAAGTAAATAGACTTACAATTTTTTATTCTTATATAAAAACTGCATCAGTAGTGTAAAGGTTAGCATGCTTAGTTGCTATAAAATTTGTATTTGCTGCTTCTCTGCTAAGCACGCAGCATTAAGGAGTAAGAGCAAAGACTGGTTTACTCAGAATCAGTATAATATTGTGTCAGACTCACAGGAACGATGTGTCTACCCGAGGACGTTTTTTTCAGTGAGATAACACTAGGAAAATCCAACTAAGTATATTGGTTTAGTAGATATTGGACATCATCATCATCTCATTGAAAAGTAATTTGATCTCAACATGAAATAGTTACAAAATTGCTCACTTGGCATTTACATGTAACAGCAATCACTCTCTTACATTCTCTATTGAATGATTTATCAACAATGAAAAATTAAAGTTTATATAGGCATAATTTATTTAGTTTCGCATTATGAATTGTTCCACTAAAATTTTGAAATAGAAATATGTTCACACATCATGAGAAACTATGTGAATGAAAAATTGGTAGTCAAGAAAATGGAAGTGCAAAAAAATTCCTATGGAGATTTTCAAACAGCTGACTTTTTCTATTTGAATGTTCTTTATATAATAAATATACATTTATAACCAGTTTGTGTTCTGATACTTGTTGTATTATTATTTTATGGATTAAAACTACCGTAACTTGTTGATTCGAGAATTAAATTATTGACATTTGGAACAATAAAACATGTCTTTAAGTATTGAGATACAAACTATTGTTTAATAAGATTTCTTCTTATCACAGTTATTTTCAATAATGAAGATTACTTATAATTTCAGATTTGGCATTGATACCTTTTGAATATCTACAGGTGAGTTCATATTTGAAGACATCAAAACAAATATACAACATAATCATGATAGTAGGATCCGGGGCCAGCAATAGAAAAAAATCATAACCATAGTTTTTGGACAACATGTTTTTAGGAATCATAAACTATTGGTAAAAAACACTGGTTTTCATTAATTTCATATATTTTTTTTTGTATACTGTATGTTGTTTTTTCTCACTACTTTTTAATTTTTTGTTTAGCAAATTCAAAGTCATCTTCATTTGCTATTGCTAAGCTATAATTGGGACTCTTCATTGTCACTTTTTGAAGTCTATTTGATTTAAATTTCTAATTTCAGGAAGCTGATGTAAGGGTAGTTGTGATTGGTCCAGCTCCATACAAATTCATCAAGGTACAACTTTGATTTTTGATTATTTCTTTCATCAATTTTCAGTATTTCAACTACAGTCAAACTTGCATTAGTGACCACCTCTAGTAAGCTGTAACTTGTATTATGTGGCCTTAATTATACCCCCCGCAAACAAAGTTTGGGGGGTATATAGGAATCACCCTATCCGTCCATCCGTCTGTCCGTCCATCCATGTACCTTGTAAGCACAACTCCTCCTAAATGGCTGATTGGAATTTTATGAAACTTTACACACTTGTAGTACACTACCTGCAGATGTGCATGAAGGAATATGGTTTCTGTCCAAATTTTAAAAGGGGAGATAATTCAACTTATACTGTCACGAAAAGGGGGGGGGCATGTACCTTGTAAGCGCAACTCCTCCTAAACGGCGTATTGGATTTTTATGAAACTTTACACACTTGTAGTACACTACCTGCAGATGTGCATGAAGGAATATGGTTGCTGTCCAAAATTTAAAAGGGGAGATAATTCAACTTATACTTTCACGAAAAGGGCAGGGAGGTGCATGTACCTTGTAAGCGCAACTCCTACTAAACTGCAAGTGGGAGGGTATCACTCAGTGAGGTCACTCACAGTTCTAGTTTTAATTTCCCTTCACAGTACATTTTATATTAGTAATTAAACCTGTATTTAACAACCATCTGTCTTATATGAACCTAATTCAGTGCTCCCTTGGAATGTCACATAAGTCAGATTTAATTGTATATTCATGACAAAAACATGTGTAAAAACAATAAATCTTGTATGTAGAAAGGTAGCTCTGGAGTTGTTGTACGGATGTTTGGATTACTTCAAGTAAAAAGGGTATAAGCGGATTGGTTTTTTTTCTTGAAACAGGCCACCGTGGACAACTCCCAGAAGCCAATTCAGTGTCAGTTGTCTTTTATGTGCATGAAGCGTTGCATTCTTTAAAAAAAAACCCAGAAACACTCATTTACAGGCACATATCTAGGTTTTGGTGTTAGGGTGTTGCATGAAATCTAGACATGGCATCTTAGAACTGCTTAGGTCTCCAACAGGTCCAGAGCAGATCAGAGGTAGGAAGACAAGTGAGCAAAATCATTGACAGCTCTATTGTTAGAGTCAGTCGTGTGCTTTATTCATCCTGCTCTTACAGTCGATGCCACTTTCAGATGGGACATACTGCACAGTGCCAGTGGAGAAACTTAATTCAATTTTTATACCCAAGGTTTCCTCAGAAAGCTACATTTTGTTTATACCCAGAATATTGATCTAGCAGCTCTGTTTTAAGTAAAAAAAAAAAGGTTGGTAATTGAAAATAAACTGTGTATGCTATTGTTTGAGGAAGCCATTACCTTGGTTGCCATAGTAATGCAGAAACAAGTGTAGCAAATAAGTTATCTCTGTGTGAATAAGATGGTTGGTTGTAACCAGTCCTTGTATCTGTACATATATGTGAAATGTAAAAGCTCAGTGGACTACTAGTCTAGTTATTGATAATCAGTCATGCATAAAATATGCAAATTAGATACCATTATAGAAAAATAGAGTTTCTTTAACGAAATATCATGAATTATTGATGGTGTTTTTCAGGATTTTAAGAAGGTGACTGGATTTTATAGTTCCCTGTATACAGACCCTGACAGAGAGATTTATAAATCATTGGGTTTAAAAGAAGTAATGGAACATGGAAATTCTACCGGTACTTATACATTAAATATTAAAAAGAATGCTCATTATTTTTAGTATCGTAGAAGTTTGCAGAGCCAAAGATTTCTTAAGCATTTAGATAATCTTTAACAGACAACAAGGTTGCCTATCATAAAAGAACTAGTTAAAGCACCTCATATATCTTATTATACCCTTTTTTCTACATGAAGAAGTTACAGATATGACAGTGATTTCAGTGTGTATGTATGAATTGCTTAGTTTTGATGATTTATTTTTCAATGAACTAAACATCAGGGTTAGGGCTATGGGTTTTTAGCACCACTTTCAACAATATTTCAGCTATATCGTGGCGGTCAGTTTATAGTGGTAGAGGAGACCAGACCTGTCACAAGCCACTGACAAACTTTATCACATAATGTTTTACTGAGTACACCTCGCCATGAGTGACCGTGACCATAACAGCCCCTCCAAACATCAGATTTTATTGTCCTTTGAAACCAAAGAAAATAAATTTGTTTAAATCTTCTACTTTAATTTTCAGAATCACAGTTTTTTAGGTTTTTATGTCACACCTGTTATTTCTGTGTTAATTAGAATCTTTAAATACATTGTTTTAGAAGTCAAAGAGGAAAATGATATCACTTAAATAGAACATATTATCTCAGATAAAGTCGTTAAGTGTGTTATAAATTATATAATGCCAGTAGTTTTTTTGGGGGTAGAAATGTATATGAAAGAATCAAACATCTCACAAAATCTTCCAATGAAATCAAGTCATATATGTTTTCTGCAAAACCCTACCGATGCTAATGTAAATTTTTATTGCCATTTTTGGACAAGCAATGTTAAAAGTCCGCTTTTTTCCCTGTATAAACTAGGTAAAAGTTTTAGAATAAAAATAAGAAGTTTTGCCTACCTACATGTACTTACCTACTTTATTTTTGTCATGAATAATTAGCAGAAACATAGGTATTTTCTTCTTTGGCCTAGGAGTAATGATAATCTTATATTTAAACAGAAAGTAAACACATTAAACAGAATGCCTTTATGGGTGTGATGAGAAGTCTATGGAGAGGGATGAAGCACAAAGAATTCCAAGGAGATGTCAAGCAACAAGGTGGAGCATTAGTTGTGGGACCAGGTACATTTTTGTTTTATTGAGATTCGCCACACAGGTTTCCTCACAATAACTTTAGTTCTGTATATGGATTTTTATTTTGGTGTCATTAGGTCAAAGGTCAAACGACCCTGTTGTCAAAAATTATATTTATAGTAATGGTGACCATTACTATAAATATAATTTTTGACAACAGGGTCGTTTCCATATGATAACTTTAGTTCTGTATATTGGATCTTTACCAAACTTGACCACATGTGGAAGGGGAAGAACCCTATTTATTTTGGAGTCAAAGGTCAAGGTCACCGTTACTATAAATAGAATTTCTGACAACATGATCGTTTGCGCACGATAACTTTAGTTCTGTATATTGGATCTTTACCAAACTTGGCCATATGATTCCCCTGTGGAAGGGGAAAAACCCTATTTATATAGACGGGCGTATTTTGTGATGTACACATTTCCTGTTCTCTCTGTGACAGAATAATAGTGTAAAGATTTGGAAATTCAGTAAACATAAATGATACAAAAAAAAGATTAGAATTTTTTTTATGGAGCCGTCATGGTCATGATTGTATGATAGTTGCATTTACAACTACTTATGCAATCAGTGCTTATCACCACTAATGTTGTGAGTTCGAACCACGTTCATGGCGAGGTGTACTCGATACAACATTATGTGGTAAAGTTTGTCAGTGACTTGTGACAGGTTGGTGATTTTCTCCCAGTTCTCCAGTTTCCACCACCAATTAAAACTGACCGTCACGATATAAATGAAATATTAATGAAAGTGGTATTAAACACCATAACCCTCCATATTAGGTCACTAACAAATTATACAACATATATTACACTTGTTTACTTGAACAAAAAACAGATATTATTTTGTAAACAAGTAAACAAATATATGAAACGTTTTTATTGAAGGTAATGAGGTGCATTTCTCACATATTGACAAGAATTCATCAGATCACACACCTATCAACAAACTGTTAGAAATAGCTGGAGTACAACCAGTCAGCTTTCCTAAAGACCAGAGGGTACAGTCTTTATAATGGACAAACATCTGGAAACTATTGGTGCTGTACATGTTTGAATGAAGTTGTGGAAGGTTCTGATGATAGTGCCAATGGATCAAACACAGTACAGAGTCTTGAAACAGAAAAAAGGGGGGATTTCATTCTTTATTCTTAGCTTTGTATTTGGTTGTGATTAACTTCATTTTTTTTTATATAAGATTCATTATCAGTGCCACATGACACTTTAACTGACAGTGTAAGAAATGGAGCTTTTTAAATCTTGAATCATATGAAAATAAGCATGTGAAAATTTTTCATTAATTTGTTTTTTTTATAAAAACAAGTTTCTAACTTTAAAAAATTTGTTTTTTTGTTAGTAAAATTAAAAAAGGGAAATAAAATGTATATTATATCATTGAACTTAAAAAGTTGACTATGGGGAAAACTTGAGGTGAAAGGTAATGAAAGATGATTGTATCATTAATTTTACATTGTATATTTTCATCCATATTTTTCAAATTTATTTGAAAGATTTTCATGAAACTCTGGTTGAATGTTTGCTTGAATTGTAGAAGTTATAGTATTGTTAATGTATGTGATAAGAAAAAAAAATGCAAAAGGCAGTATTAAGATTTTACCAGCAACCTTTCCATTGGGTGATCATTAGTTCATTTGGATATGACCCTCTAATTAGGTTTTGTCAGAGGAGTGCAGTTTATCATGATGTACCTGTTTTATTTTCATAGTTTACTTAAATTATCTCCCCTCTAAGCTTATCCATTGTATGTAAATTATCTCCCCTCTTATTATATCCATGTTGTGTTAAAACTAAAAATCATGTATTCGTGTGGTCTTCATTTGTATATAATGCAACATTTTGTTGCTGATAAGCGATATTATTATCACTAGTTGAGATAAAACCACTATTTATTTATATATTTATTTATTTATTTATTTGAGCATTATTGAACAGTTACACTTTTAAATTATTTTTCCAAATTTTTTTTTGGGCCAATGGATTTTCTTGAACAAGATGGATTATGATACACAATTGAAAGTAATAATTAGTTTTTACAAGTTTAAAGTTTTCACTTGGCTGTCATTATTGCCGAATGCTGATAGATGAAATTATGGTTTTGATTATTTTGATAAGAATCATTTTTATCAAGCTTTTTTTCATTCATGCATTATTTTTTAAATGAAATTTATATACAAAAAATGTAGTTGTTTACTGATGAAGTTTATAATAATTTTGGCATAATTTCCAAGTCTTTCAAGTACAATAGAAAGTCTCATTTTTTTGTTTACATATTGATGTTGTTTGTATATAATTTTCATTATCTTATTTTAGTGAAAGAATGTAACCTTTATTTTTTTCATTTAATCATATTACATAATTCATAAAAATAATGTTGACTCTAGAATTTTCAAGATAGCTACAAAAGTGGCCTTATTCAGGTTTTTTCTCCATTTTTAGAGGTAGTGACGTTCACAGACAGTATACTTCAGTAGTATGATATATGGAGATTAATGACAGAATAATCTCCACCATCAAGTCATTTTATAAATCTAAACATTGATCATTCAAAGCATAAGATAACGTGCAATAATGGAATATGTTATAATAACATAGTATATTGTGGTATTTAGCATTAGCATTAGTATATTGGGGGCTGTCATGGTCATGATGTATGGTAGTTGGATTTACATCCACCTGTGCAATCAGTGCCTATCACCACTAAATTTGTGAGTTTGAACTTTGTTCATGAAAAGGTGTACTCGATACAACATTATGTGATAAAGTTTCTCAGTGACTTGTGACGGGTCGGTGGTTTTCTCTAGGTACTCAGGTTTTCCTCTGCCACGCTATAACTGACACATTGTTGAAAGTGGCATTGAACACCATAAACCTATACCATTAGTATATTGTGGTATTTAACATTTTGAAAATATCATCAAAGTATATTTGAAGTATTATATAAATATATAAAGAGAGTTTTATGTACCTGTAACCACATATCCCTCCTATGCATAAACCTACATGTTTGAAATATTGTTTTGACATTTTAGCTTGGAAAGACTGCATCTTGATATTAATGTTTACATAGAGTTAATATGACCTATATAGCATGCTATTTAAAGAAAACCTCAATATGGTTCAATTTTCTTTGTGCACCCAATATGTGAGGATCAAACATTTTTATATTTGATTTACATAATATTTGGTTGCTTAATTCCTCTTTTCAAATAAGAAAAAAAAACTTTTACTTCAATTATATCTTTCATTTCTGCATTGTAAATATTTGATATGTCTCATCAGATTTTTTTTTTGTTACAAAAATAATTTTTTATGCACCTGATATGCAATAATGAAGTTTTATATATAGTGTACATTATAAGAAATATATTATTATGTGTAGATTTTATTTATTGAATCTTTATACAGTTTAACATTTAACTTAATACAATAATTAACAAATAGTGCATAGCACTGAGGGTCATATGGTAGTTAATGGACCGGTCAGTCACCCCTAAAATGTTATATGGACCGAAAATCCATTTTTTTTTTTTAAGCAAGGTGATTTTTTTGGTGGGTGCATTTTTTATTTTGCATTTTTTTTTTTTTTTTTTTTGTCCTTTACATTGTATTGTTTTTTTCTTTTTTCTTTTTTTTCTGTTTTTATTATTATTATTATTTTTTTTTTTGATTTGGGGGGAGGGGTCGCTTTGAGTGTGTTTATATTGCAATTGTGTACATGTGATTAGAATTGACAAAAGTGATATCTGTCCTAAAGTAAAAGTAGAATACCCCTGGAAAAGTGTCATTTGTTGAATTAACAAGGCAAGACTGAATACATCCACAAACACTGAAACACATGAAAAATCAAATCTCAAAACTACACCTTGGGCATTATGAACTATCAGTGCAGTTCTACCAGTATTATACAGTAGTTGTTCAGACCTTGCATCAATATTTATGATGAAGAACACCAATAATAGTGCCTTTCCTTTGCTTTATAATTACACTGTATTTCATGGATTGTGGCTCGTGTACATTTACCCCATATTCATTTTTTTACAATTAAATGTAATAAAACTATGCCATGTACAATGAACAGCTATTAAGTAGCTGTATTTAAATTTACCTGACATATCAGAAAGAAATAAAAATATGGTCAATAAACTTTAATTTTTAACTTTTAACATGAAGTCGAAGGTCAAAATGGAAGTTACGTCTTTTGTTATGTCATACCCGTTGCTTTTTATTAGATGGCGTCCTAATCCGCTATGCAAAGAAAGTAATGAAGTTCGCTTGTACAAGTCACCTTAGTTTTCCGTTGCATAAAAAGATCATAATCTGGCATCAATATCTGCTTTCGAAAAGTTTTCAAAGTCTTCCGGGTATTGTTTTTCTAGTAAGTAGCTCCTGAATGTTTTTACCGCATACCTCGTTGCATTTTTAGTGTTTTGTGACGACCTTGAATCTGTAATTTCATCCAGTTCTGCTTCATTCAGAGACGCAAACCTTCCAAACGACATTTTATTTTCTAAATTTACGAAACATTGACGAACAAGAGATTTCCGGATTATGCACAAAGGGAGATAATTTATATAACATTTTGGCCCGGAGCTCCGGTCCATATACGATATATGGACCAGCTGACGTTACATAGCTAAATAGTAGTAATATATTACTAAGTATAATAATCCTGCTTATGAAATGATTTCTATAAGGGGCCGTCGTGATCGTATGATAGTTGGATTTTCAACTACCTGTACAATCTGTGTCTATCACCACTAAAGTTACGAGTTCGAACCCTGTTCATGGCGAGGTGTACTCGATACAACATTATGTGATAAAGTTTGTCAGTGACTTGCGACAGGTCGATAACTTTCTCCGAGTACTCCAGTTTCCTTCACCAATATAACTGACCGTCACGATATAACTCAAATATTATTGAAAGTGGTGTTAAGCACCAAAACCCTTTTATAAAAAATTGAGTTTCATTTACATTGTTTATATAAATAAGTGTATACCTCATGAAAGAATGGTTGTACGAATTGCCAGAGGTTGTATGTAATTTAGATGTTTTGATAAATGTTTTAAATTATTTCATATGTTATTTATACTCATTTATGCTCACTGTTTTACTTTATTTTTCATAATAAATATTTGTATATTATATCTTGTCTACAGGTTTTTAGCTCTCTTGGCCAAATTTCACTTGGTGTCTGTCGACAATCAGTTGGTCGGTTGTACACCATTGTCAACGTTAACTTTTTCACATTTAAATTTTCTTCTTTAAAACTGCTCAACCTAAATGGAAAATAAACTGGGCGGGGATTGTCCTTGGGAGGAGGAGATTCAGATATATACAAATGAAGTTACTTCTCCACTGGTAGAGGCTAGTGAAGGTCATAAAGTAAATAAGTAAATATGTCTTCTCAAGAACCAGGAATTAAAAATGTTACAATTTTGTTATGCAGTGTCATATGGATATGTAGATTTAGATTTTTACAAATTCACAACCGAAGATTCCACGGTCTAAGGGGCCTGATCCCTTGAGGTGCAAAGTCGATTTAATCTGCAGTGTATGAAATTGAAAGAAAGAAAAAAAATCTTAAGAATCAGTACCGTTTTTAGGTACGTATAGAACGCGGTCTTAAGCTTTAAAAGAATAATTTGTAGGTGGGGTGCGTTTTATGCATAAGAGCAAGTATCAGACACTTTTTTCAGGTCACGCAGAGAGTTGCCAGTAGCATAGCTTCGAGTTCACGGACGGCAATATTCCCAATGATCGGTGAATTATTGTTCAAATAACATTAATTGTGTTCATTATAAAGGTAAAGGTAAAAGGTAAAATATATTTAGGTTTAAAAATTTCAACATCATACACAAGTGTTTAAAAATTTCTCGTTAAGTTAAAAATAAAACATAAAACTGCCATCTTTAACTGAAACTTCAATCCACCAATTGTAGCTGCTGAGAACTTTCTCACCAAGGATAGCCCATGAAAGCCATTCAGCTTATTTCCAATGGGGTCCTTTATATATGTGTTATTTAAAATAAAATTGTATAAAAATTATATTTATTGCTTTTTCATTGCCTTTTTGAAAGGTATGTAAATATTGTCGATGTTTGTCAATCATCATATACATGTACATTGGTGATGTTGTTTGGTTCATTATTTGATGAATTAATACTGATTAAAGATTAAACATATCTACATATTTATTATTTAAAAACAACCATAATTCACGTAAAGAACGACAAAAAAATCAACTGCTCCATCCGTATCATTTTCATTGCCGTTTTGAACTTGTTTTCAAATTAAACATTACCGATAAACTTCCTGCATTCACAAAACAGCTAATTTTCGCTTGCAAAATGTAGAATAATTGGTTTAAACTCTTTTAACAAAACTAATTTAACATTTCCCTGTCTAAAATTTATCAAAAATACATGGATTAACAAATACGTGATCTGTGGTAAGCAGTATTTTGCCGTTTGAACGAGGATTTCTGCCGTGAATTTTTTACTGAATTTCCTGCGTTCTATAGATAGGAACTAGAATTTTCCCAGATTTTTTGGGGAGGAAAGGGGGTGCGTTCTATGAACCAGTGCGTTTAATAGACACAAAAAGACGGTAATGGAAATACAAATATAATTGGCACCTGTTTGCAATTAGGCTACTGTTGCAACTACAGATTATGTGCATACATACATTTTCCATATATCAGTACTATATAAATAGTACAATAAAATCACAATCGGGGTATACATAACAACAAAACAATGGCAGTGAAAACATAAAATACCTATTGGAGATAATAGTGTAATAAAATTACAGTCAGTGTATATCAGACAAAAATAAAAATATAGACATACAATTTATTGTTCAGGGCATGTTTCTAGAATAACCTTCCTCAGGTATGCTCAATCAAGAGATTGATAAGCCAAATAATTTGAATGTTTTTGGGAGGAAGAAAATCAAAGGGTTTTAACAGGATAGCCAAAAACAGTTACGGTTACCTATGTCTGAAGAAGACTGATCTTAGTTTTATTGAATTACATTACATTGGATCTGTAAATTTTAAACATAAATATGTCTAATAAATTTGGTCAGTGCACTGATATCTGAGTGGAGGATACCCTCAGGTGCTAATTTTAACTTACCTTTGCCAAGGGAGATTGACCATAGTTTAATCATATTTATATTATTTACATGTAGGTATAAACAGTTGGGGTATGCAAGACAATAGTAATAAAACGTGAAATACCAATACGATCGAACAGGACAATAAAAACATATATATATATATAGACCTTTTTATTCTTAAAAACATGGGCGCGGCCATTATCGACTTCCGAGTGTGTCCGCCATTAGCAATATACAACAATATTATGTTCTCGGGGTTTATTGATACGCTAATGTATGGTTTCTCTAGTACAGGTGTCGCAATATACTGTTATTTCGGCTTGAAATTCAATGATAACACCTGCTGTGAAGTGATTTGTAAACGGAGATATAATGACAACAAATAAATTACCTTGTATGTATTATTATTATTTTTTTAATTACCGTTATTTTCCCCATGCAAAATCAGTATAAATCCTACTGCATGTACTTTTTTCTTTCTTTTTTTTTTTTTTACTTTTCAAGCATAAGAAAAAAGGGGTAATCAAATTAATATTTTGTATGAAATTAAAAAGTTAATATATAAATTATAATATACGCTTTTTGAAAAGTGAAGACTTATAAACATAGATACAAAATGCAACTATTTTGCGTTTTCGAATTTCAAGCCGTCTTCAAGTTGTGTCCTTTGCAAGGTTGATCACTGTGGTTATAAAAAACAAATGTATGTTGTGGGAATATTTTTTAGGTGATCGGAATTAGGTTGTCTTGTAATATACAGGATGTACCCAATATACAGGAAGACCCCATACTGTGAAGCAATCTATTTTGAGATGCCATTCAATGAAAATAACAACCTGACCATATTGTTACATAATAATAATAAAAATTAGATAAGAAATTGAAATTTATAGAAGATATGTATACACATTTATAAGAAAAAAATATATATAAATTTATTTTTTAAGTACAAATAAATTGGAAGATGGCTTGAAAATCGAAAACGCAAAATAGTTGCATTTTGTATTTATGTTTATAAGTCTTAAAGTGAAGTAATAATGATAAAAAGTGTGCCTAACTGATAAGAAAGAACTTAAAGGGGCATTGTCTGCCAAATCGTAAATTTTTGTTACCCATAAAAACTATCAGATATGATTGATGCCTTAATAAAATGTGTTTCTGTAACTTATAAATGTTATCAAATGTACGCGAATCGGAGAAAAGGCCTGTAACTGCTCGTGTTTTGAGATCGATCAAGAAATGGACGTCATCTTATTAATTATCAACATTGTTTACGGAGTTTGTCGAATCGTCATTAAATCAGTACAACAATGCACTTATTTCTTATATTTTGTGAATTTTAGTCAGTGTTAATTACATGTATGAACAACGAACCATGCAAGTTGGCAGTTAATAAGCGACAAAATACAAATAAGTAATCGATGGTAATTTTCGTTCTCAAAAGGCGGAAAGTGGTCGATTAGCTGTTTAATGTGAAATATTTACCTCTATTTCATCATTTTAAAGCTATTTAATTACCAATTTCCAAAACATATAATTTTTTTGGTCAAAATCGTAGCTAATGCCCGTTTAACTTTGAATGTGACATCTTAAGGTGCATTTTTCAATTCTGTGTATTCTGATTAATCGTAACTAGTGTAAACAACCGATTGTTGTACTTTCTTAATGGCGGACGATAGTAACGCCACCTAGTGTCCACGAACGATAACTAGGTAATCACCGATTTCTGAAAACGTCTATAAGACACAAAATATAGTGAACGGTGCAATAAAATCAGTCAGAATAGACAAAATGTCAGTGAAATATACAATACTAATTAGAAGAACAGACAAATAAAAACAAGAGAAACATAGAATTAACAACCCAATAGACAATTAAAAAATCTACTGAATGGAACAGTATTTACATGTCTTTATCTTAATGGATAAAACAACACAATAGATAATTGAAATATATGTTGGAGGGAACAGTATAGATATCTTCATCTAGTTTGACAAAACAACAATAGAGAATTGAAAAATCTGTTTGAGGGAATATTACAAATGCCTCTATATGGGTAGACAATATAACACAATTGAAAAATCTACTGGTTGGAACACTATAAAAACACATTTCCTATCGACAAAGAAAAAAACACCAATAAAAAGAAGACCAATGAGGCGTAAAAGAATAAAAGCTCTAACAATGTGATCTCTCACATAGATAATAGTATGTTTTTGTATACTCTAGATCTGTAAGCAAGATCCATACTTTTTTTTAATGTATATGGTGCTTTAACTATGTAACTACAATAAGACGACTGGTGCCACTAGTGGAGCAGGAATTGCCTACCATTCTGGAGTACCTTAGTTCATCCCCCATTTTTATGTGAAGATTATGTTATTCGATCTTTCGTTTTCTCTATAGTATTTTGTAGATAGTTGTTTTCCTTTTTTCATTGGCCATTGCATTGTCTGTCCTTCGACTTATTGCTTCTGATTACCCCTTTGGCATCATCAAACTTTTCTTAATATCAGTGGGTTTTATTTATTTGTCATTTTGTATTAAAACCCAAACTTTTGAATCAAAATATTGACAACACTAAAATAACTTCCATCTAGCGGAAGTTTCGAGAAATTGTTGAAGTGGTGGATTTCCTATTTGCCAATTATTTAAATTCCGGTAGAAATCCGGTTATTGTATTGGGTAATTCATTGATTATTTTATTTCCTTATTTACACCAAATAGCCATTTGACATCGCACTTGTCTCAGGTAAGAGTAGATTTTCCTTGTCAGTTATATATTATACTTTATATCCTTATAAAATAGAAACCCGTTTTAAATGAAGACTTTTAAACACAAAACATATTTAGCGATGTTGTAATCAAACAATAGGTCAGTTAATTAATTAATCAATAATGTTAACACTAATTAACGCTTGCATCAAATAACTAAACATCTTTGGTTAGCAAGCTTGATAGAATCTGGTTTAGGTTTATATTTATGGTGTATAACGTCACTTTCAACAATATTTCAGTTTTATTGGTGGAGGAAACCACCGACCTGCCGTAAGTCACTGACAAACTCTATCACACAATGTTGTATCGAGTACACCTCGCCATGAACGGGGTTCGAACTCACAACTTCATTGGTGATCGGCACTTTTGCACAGGTAGTTGTAAATCCAACTACCATACGATCACGACCACGACGGCACTTACTAGAATCTGAACGATGAAACTAATGGTAATATCTGATAAATAAAAGTTAGAGAAAACCGAAGGAGCAATAAAGAATGGAAAATCCAGAGGCACTGGCCAATGAACGTTAAATAAAACAGAAGGAGCAATCAAGAATGGACAATCCAGAGACATTGGCAAATAACTGTTAGAGAAAACCGAAAGAATGGACAATTCAGGGACACTGGAAACAATGGGTACACAAGACTCAAGATGAAGACAAACAAAACAAAAACACAACATAAAAAACTAAAACGATGAGCAACACGAACCCCATCAAAAACCGGGGATGAATACAGGTGTTCTCGAATGGTAAGCAGTTCCAGTTCAGACACCCGGTCCATAAACAGTTGCTCTAAAAGTCTGAAGAATCGTGAGTTGACGAAAACTGAAATTTCATTAACACTCCAATTAATTTAAACAAATAATTATTTATCATGTTTTCAACAATCTCCTTTCAGGCAGTTTGATGTAAATATGGCTAGTACACAATTTCTTTTCTGTGGACCATGTGAGAATCGTAAAGCACATCGACAGGCGAATGTATGGTGTTCCGTATGTTTGGAAGGTCTATGCAAAGAATGTGAACAACTTCACACATCCTCCAAATTATCAAAAGGTCATACTACATTTGATGACAACCATTACCCGCTATTAAAACCTTTTCTTAAAAGCCTCCAAATAAATTGTGAAAAACACAACAAAAGGTACGACTTCTACTGTCAAGACCATTCTGCGTTATGCTGCGTTAACTGTGTAACAGAAAAACATCGTCAGTGTGGAGAGGTCCAGCCAGTCGACGACCAATCAAAAAGTCTGAGAGCCTCGACAGCCTTTACCAAACTTGAACAAGGTTTTATTACAATCTTGCAAACGATAGACGAAGCTAAATCCAATCGAACAGAGAACATAAAGTTGTTGGACGAGCAGAAAAATTCCATTCAGTTAGAGATTAAAGGGGTTAGAAAAGCGTTGAACGATCACCTTGACAATTTAGAAAAAAATATATTAGACGACTTGAATACGGCTGAGCAGCGACATAGCATTGACATTGCTCAAATTGTATTTGAAATCGATACAAGAAAGCAATTCCTCCTGGACTTACAAACGATTGCAAGTTGCGTTAAGCAAATTGATTCCGGTATTCAAGCGATTCTGGCTACCAAGAAAGTAGAAGACATGTTTTTGAGCGAGAAAAAAATGCTTGACTCAATTCTGAGTGACAAAGGAAGCGAGGAGTTGCAGCTATGTCTACACCTCAGCGACAAAATCAAATCCTTGAATTTGGATTTGAAGACATTTGGAACGGTAGAAACGAAAGATTCTAAACCAATAAAACCAGTAATAGTGGTAGACGAGAAAAGAGGTTCTACAAAAAGTCTTGCACTTCCCGTTCCAGAAACAACCCAGGATCCAAGCAGAATTATGTTGAGGTTGATCAAAAAGATTAAAACGTCAAAAAGAAAGTCCAAAATTGCAACTGACTTAAGAGGTTGCGTCATTTTGTCAGACGGCAAACTTCTTTTTGCAGACTGGAGCGACAATAAAAAGTTAACGATCTTCAATGTGGAGGGAACACATGCCCGTGATATCGGACTTATTGGTAAGCCTTATGATATAACACGTCTTGACGGGGAGAGAATAGCTGTTAGTTTCCCAGAAGATTATGTTGTACAGATATTTGACGTTATAGGCAACGGTTATCCCATCTACCAGAACATAAAAATGGCCGACCAATGCTGGGGTATTTTTTACAATAACGACAAGCTATTTGTAGGATGCAATGGGCACAAAGTACAAATAATGGATTTGAGCGGACACATTGTTAAAACGGTGCCAGCTAAAGTGAATACTGTTTATTGTTTACATGTTGATGCGAACTTTGTCTACTACACCGACGAAATAAATAACACAGTTTTCTGCTGCGACTTTGACGGAAATGAAATATGGAAATTCCGAGACCCTTCTTTGAAATATCCATGCTCAGTGGCTTGTAGCCCCACCGGATACGTGTTTGTGGTTGGTACAATTTCACAAAACGTAATGGTAATGGCACCAAACGGACAACAAAGTAAATCTTTGCTGAGTAAGCTCGATGGGTTAGATGGACCGGCTGGAATTCATTATGACGCACAATCAAACCGTCTAGTCGTGGTGCTTGCCAGCTTCAAAGGACTTGTAGCACTGTATGACGTCATAACTAAACCACAATCTTTACATTTTTAATTATTCATACGTCTGTGTATATGTCATCAATTTGACAGTTTTGGTTGATGGATTTGCGGGCGGTGGGGGGTTGACCGGACCTAATTCATGACCAGAAGGTGTGGAGCGCCAATTTTATCTACTACTAGTATGCCTTAATTAGATTAGTATTTCTCTGAATATTTATGTCCAAATAGCAGGAGTTCTAATAACAAATGAGTGCATTCTGTGTGATAAGCGGTAATCTTACAGATTTACCACACAATAAGTTGATCTCCCTTGCTGTCTGACAAAAATTATTGCTTTGTTATAGAAGTTAGAGTCTATGAGAAAATATCTTAGTAATTCACATGCAGCATCTTCTGTCATATTTCTGATAATTGTTTCTGATTGGACACCGAGCAGAATACAACATCATTTATATGTATACAATGTACTATAGTATCTTGTTTTTAATTATTAAACATAATATTCTAGATTTATTTTTGACTGTATTCACGATATTGAGTTTTATCGAAATTTAATTTTCTTATTTTTTAAAGTACAAATTTCCTTCTCTTTTTTCCTTTTCTTAAATTCTTTCTTTTAATTATTTGTTAGTTGCAAATTCGATAAGAAGTAATCCCTTTTTCGACAAATGAGAAACTGGTATCTATATGCCTGTCGAAACCTAGCGGGATAAATCGGTTATTATCAGTGGAATAGAAACAACCCTCAAGATAAAACTACGACATCTAAATACATACAACATTTAGTGATAAAGTTTGTCAGTGACTTGCTGCAAGTCGGTGGTTTTCTACGGGTACTACAGTTTCCCCCCACCAATAAAAGTGACCTCCAAGATATAACTGAAATATTGTTGAAAGTGACGTTAAACACCATAACCCTTAACCCCACTCTAAACGTAGTTTTAAAACAATATATATTTTTAAAATAGTAACATACCAGTAATAGCGATGAGTTTTCTCTATTGATCCATATATACCATACCATACACTGAAACGCTTGAAGATACCAATGGAATAATCAGAAGTCATTAATCAAAGAAGGACAGACAATACAATGACCGAAAGGACAAAAAATGCAAAGACATACAACGATCCACAAAACACTACACAGAATACTAAAGATTCAGTAACACGAACACTTCCGCCATAGAAAAAAATATTCAGAAAAGATACAGAAGCTATAATTAAGATGTTGTTTAATACGAAAGGAAAGGCAATCCGGCGACTACAAATACAAAGTTTAACGTGTTGTTCATCACGAAGGATCACCCAGATACAATACACAAACAAAAGATTAAGGGGTTCCTCATGACAAAGGACAATCCGAATACAATACAGAAATAAAGTTAAGGTATTGTTCTTCTCGAAGAACCATCCAGATACAATACACAAACACAAGTTAAGGCATGTCATCATATTATAGAGACACACAAGTTAAAAAGAGTCGTATATCACAAGGGGCAATCTGGATATAATACATTTAAACAAAATGTTACGGGGTTTTCCCATCTCGAAGAGCAATGCGGAAATAACACAGAAACAAAGGTTTAAATGTTGTTCCTCACAAAGGACAATAAAAACACAATATATGTACACAAGGAAAAGGTTTAAAGGAAAGTTTATATCAAAGGACAGTCGATATTCTATATAGAAGCAAGGGTTAAAAGATTGTTGATCTCGAGGGGTATTTCCCATGCAATGCATAACAATCTGTAGAAAGAAGTAAATTGAAGGTTCCATATAGAACATCTGTAGCCGTACGTCGATGAATCAAATACAATACAACGGTCAATAGAAAAGAACCAAAATATAAATAATTATCAACAAAATACCATTCAGTAAACTGAAGATTGAGCAAAGCGAAACCCCTGAAAGGCGGGGGCGGGGGTAGTGGGGTTGATTAACTACGATATTATTATTAGTTCAAATGCAACAAGCTTATTATGTCATGTGTTTATGATCATCTCCCTAAAAATGATATAGTTGCGTATTCAGATATTAAATCTAATACAATTCGCATTAGACCGAGTAAAAAAAACAAAAAAACAAAACAAATACAGGATCAATCATATAACATGTGAAGATAAAGAAAATAGGCATTCTATCAATCACATAGTAAACGATCTGGCTATCCCTCCATGATATGGGCAAAATGAGTGGGCAATTATTTCCATCCATAAAATAGGAAGTAGGGATGGGAACTGGCTATTTACCCATTCAGTGAGAAAAATGATTGAGCAATAGGTAGATAGAACGAAGTCAATATTTACTCTGAAATAGAAAAGAGATTCAAGTATAGTAGAAACAGTTGAGTTCATATATACAGTGGAACTTTTCAGAGTCAAGTTGAATTGAAAAGGACGGAGAAGCAGGCATTTATATCACTATTAATATCATAACGGTTTGTTTTACTGTGAATACATTCACATTGTATCCATCAAATTACCACAATTTCCTGATCTGGAAACATTAGAAGGAAACGTAAATTATCAAAATCAAGTTCACTGTATACATTTCTAATTGGCTATTTCCACGATGACGTGTCTTTTTTTTTTGGATACAATTGAAGAGCTTTATTTTGAGGTGTTACCAATAGTGAGAACTTGACCTAATTGTTGATTTCCGATTGTCCTAAAATAAACTGTGAACATTTTTACGTAAATATAAAATCAAATTGTACCAACGGATTTACAACTTATGTAAGCATTTTATTACCGAAACGTATATGTAGACATTTTATAACAGACATTATATGGTAGCTTATAGGAGGTAAATATATAGACATGAACATCTTGTCTAAATGTATCTTAAAAATGTCTTCATGTGTGTAAATATATTTGATTTGATTTATTGTGTTTTTAACGCCACTTTCAGCAATATTTCAGCTATATCATGGCGACCAGTTTTAGTGGCGGAAGAAGCCACAGTACCCGGTGAAAACCACCGACCATGGGCAAGTACAACTTGCAGTTGAGAGTCGAGTGCATCTTTTTTTTTATAATTTACAAAGCCGGGCGCGAACCCATGCACGCCGTATTGGTGATAGGCTTGTAATATGAGTTGTTAGGTAATCCAGCTACCTAACTTATTGAGACACCCGGACCCCCTATCTGTAAATATATATTTACATAACTGTTAATTGCATAACAGTTATAAAATGGTTACACAATTGTCATAAAATGGTTACACAATTGTCATAAAATGGTTACACAATTGTCATAAAATGTTTCCATGTTTGTCATTCATATAAAACATCCTGTTTACAATGTTAACGTACATGTTAGTTAAAATGCTTACATAACTGTCTATATAAAATGTTTAAATAACTGTTGTGAAATAGTCAAAATAATACAATACAAACTATAACAATGACAATTACAATAAATTTCATAACAGTAATCAACCAATGGGATCCGAAAACAAGTTACATGATTGTAATGTAATACTTACGTTTCATTTATAAATTGTCAGAATTCATCAAGGTCTTTATGTTGTACTCATTTATGGGAGAAATATAAGTCTTAAGAATAACATCAATTGAAAAACAGATTACTCTAACTGGAGGGGATATTTTTTTTATCACGATGCAACAAAAAATGTTAAAAAAACCCACACAAGAAATAGAGCATATAATACACTCAAACAAAACAGCTTGATTAACAATCTAAATAAATTAGCTGTTTGTTGTATTTTTTTCTCTCTTTGGCGATACACTAATACCTAACAACATCTGGTTTGATGTCATGTCAGGTAACATATCATTCATCATTGACCGTCTAAGCGGAGGGCCCGGGTAGCTCAATGAGTTAGGTGGTTGGATTACCTAGCAACTCATACAAGCCTACCACCAATACGGCGTGGGTTCGCGCCCGGCTTTGTAAATTACAAAAAAGGTGCACTCGACTCGCAGCCGCAAGTGATAAACTTTACCAGTTGCTTGCCCATGGTCGGTGGTTCTCTCTGGGTACTAAAACTGGTCGCCATGACATAGCAGAAATATTGCTGAAACTGGCGTTAAACACCAAAAATAAATAAATAAATCAATCAATCAATCTAAGCGGTGTCTTCAACCTATGCCAACATTTTAAAATATCAACGCCAATTCAGCAATTTTTCAGCTATATCATGGCGAGAACACATTAATTTTCAATGAGATAATGATGAGGTCTGCTTTGTACTAGATCAATACCCTACGTTGGAATTTTATAGTGCTAGCTCACTGATACAACAGTTCGCGGGTAGACATATCGCTCCATTCGGACACATTACTCTGATTCCTAACCAACGAGTTTTTGTTCCTTCTCCTTAATATTGCGTGCTTAGCGGAGAAGCAACAAATACCAATTTTATAGTCTTTGGTTTGACCCGACCGGAGCTCGAACCCATGATCTACAGCACTCGAGGCGAGCACGCTAACCATTACGCTACCGATGCGATGGCGAATATAAGATTTCGATACCTGCCATAGAGACAAAAATATATTGGTCATGTTAATGAAGAAATAATTAATGGCAGCATCATTTGAATCTAGGTTAACATGGGTAACATTATTTTCGTAAATATTTATCTCGAGCGACCGCGAGGGATAATATGTAACGAAAATAATGTTACCCATGTTAAAACGTTATACAAACAATGGCGTCTATGAATTATTTCGATTCTAGCAGGAAAAATCCTACTTATTTTCTTAAGTGGATGTTAGTAATGGTAATGCATGTCATAATAAAATCCATTAACTTTCATGTTTCCAGTTATTTGTTGTTTTTTGTTTTTTTGTGTTTTTTTGTGTGTATATATCACTAGACGATGTTGCAATCAAGTTACTGATATATTCCAATTTGATGGAATTTTGATTTTAGCAGCTTAAATAAGTAAAATGCTCACAAAATCGCAAAATACAAAAAAGTAATCAGCGTTCCTGTGTAAACTACATCATCGGAATACGAAAAATTACAAAAGTCAGAGTCGACAGATGATTGACTTTAAAAAAGTGGGTTTTTTTTTCAGAAAAAATATATTTCAAAAAACAATACGAGCCTTTTTAGGTTTGTATGCACCACGGTCCTGTATGAATATACGAATTCACGTAGGAATGATGTTTATGATTTGTTGGTATATATGAGTAACACGGTGGGCCTCTTATTAGAAGCAGGAACTACTTGCCCTTCTCGAGCACATGAGTTCACTCCCAGTTTTTTTGGTGGGGTCCGTGTTGCTCATCTTTTCAGCTTTTTATGTTGTCCTATTATGTGTCTTTACGTTATTAGTTTCCGTGTTGTGATGTCTGCTACGATTGCCACATAGCCACATACAAACGATGTTCGATTCGTCTTAACCTCCAGATTTTTGTAGGAGAAATCAGGTCTTATTTACGTTATTTGTGTTTGTTTGCGTATAGTGGTCACGTGGTGTCCAAAACATATTGTGTTTTTGTTTTTGTTTTGTTTCCCTTCGACTTGTTTCTCTGGATTGTCCATTTTTGATGGCCCCTTCGGTATTCTCTTACGGGCGTTTATTCGTCAATACGTATACTAGTATATGTGAGAATTTAATTATTTCCGGAGTTTTATCACCCTATTATTTATAAAGCAATGTAGGGCGTCATGCTAGAATATAAGATTCTAGCACCTGCTTGTGCTTATATCTATGATGTAAAGGTTAATTAATACACATTATATAAGATTCTAACACCTGACAGGGTGCTATAACCTATAGAGGTCAGGTTAATATAAGATTCTAACACCTGACAGGGTGCTATAACCTATAGAGGTCAGGTCAG
>MJUT01033465.1:0-10437 GCA_002080005.1 Gigantidas platifrons
TGACAATAGCTCAGATGACCCTTTGGGTCAGGTGAGCTAAAAGGCAACATATTATGACAAATCAAAGTACCGAGGTTCTGTCTAGTCACAGACTTACTTTGCAACGTTTATATATTTCAAAAAGGGCCCGGGTGGATCAATGAGTTATGTAGTTGGATTACCTAACAACTCATACAAGCCTATCACAAATACGGCGTGGGTTCGCGCCCTGTTTTGTAAGTTACAGAAAAGGGTGCACTCGACTCGCAACCGCAAGTGATAACATTTACCAGTTGCTTGCCCATGGTCGGTGGTTCTCTCCAGGCCGTACTCCGGCTTCTTCCACCACTAAAACTGGTCACCATGATATAGCTGAAATATTGCTGAAAGTGGCGTTAAACACCAAAAATAAATCAATCATAAATATTTCAATTAATGGGACAAATGATATATACGATTATCTTTCACCTTTTCTAATAAAAAAAATGCAACATTTCTTTTTTAAGTTTCTTTTATTTTACTTTAGTACTATATACATCTGTATACTATATCATTGATAATCTTAAAGTTCGATAATACTCAGGCTCACTGAGGGATGAACTTCATTGGAAGAAGAAGAAGAAGAAGAAGAAGAAGAAGAAGAAGAAGAAAAAGAAGAAGAAGAAGAAGAAGAAGAAGAAGAAGAAGAAGAACAGGGGAGTAAGGGCTTCCGTTTCAGATGAGAAAGCAGAATAAACTACTATACAGTTTAATTTCCTGACGATAACATGTGTTCTTTTCTCCAATGGCACATTGTGATTCAAATGTGCAATATGAATTTTGGTGACGGTCCCATATTCCGAAACCCAAATTGAAAATTTAATTTGTTTTTATTCCGACGGGAGCGTGATAAATGGTTTGTATTTTCAGTGAATCATATTTGAATATCAAGGTTGGTAAAAGATGGATTCCCTTTGTTAGAAATTGGATATCTAAATTCACGGTAGTACAATAGATTAAAAAACAGTTTAATTACAATAGCGATTTTTTTGTACCTTGATGACAGTTACAAATGTACATCGGCTCTAACAACAATTTCATTTAAACATATACATATATTTCTAGCGTTAATTTTATTTATTTTTAAAGTAATTTAAATTCGGAATCATTTAATATCTAGTAGTGTTGCTACTACGTGTATGCATACTGACAAAAATGACGTGGTTCGTTGCTTTCTAAACAAATAATACACCACCCTTATTGCAATAGAAAGCATCCAATTTTATCCTGGCTACGCCACTGTATATTTAAGTTCAAACACATACATTTATAATGATAACTTAGATGGAAAAAGTGACCGAGAGGCTCACAAGATCCGGAAATGTTCCCCTGGGTTAAGTTCATGAGAAATTATCAGAAATTTCAATTGATGCCTTTGCTGCCATATCTGTGTACACATTTACAACTAAGTTGGATCATTTGTGCATGATCTGCCAGGTACATGTATAATATTTCTGCCAAATTTAATTGAATTCGTTGTATTTAATGCCCCTCCGAGAGATGATACTGCATTCCCATAAAGCTACAATGTAAACTTTGACCGTGCCTGACGGCCATTTTGAACTTCTGCTCTACACCAAAACTAGTATTGGCACCGTCGTGGTTGTGATCGTATGGTAGTTGGATATATAACTACTTATGCAATCAGTGCCTATCACCACTGGGCGTTGTCAGTATGAATCCCGATCAGTCGAGGTGTACCTGGAGAAAACCACCAGCATGATACAAGTCACAAGTCACTGACCAACTTTATCACATAATGTTGTATCCAGCACACCTCGCCGAGTTATTAGACTGGATCATTGAGGAAGAATTTTGATTAGCTGAAATCAAATTTGGCGGTATAATTGAGTAAAGTGACAGGAAAAGTCTCAAACTTCCTCATGGGCAGTGAAATAGCATGGTAAATGAAACATGTTTACGAAAACAGTTCAGTATTCTGTTTACCACATATGTTGAATTAAAAGTGAATAAATTATTATCAAACGCATGAGTAAAACTTAATTGTAATATCTGTGTTTTTTATGCTAACGTCTTTAAATGTTATTATCTTACATGTCTATACATATGTTAGTTAATACCATAGGAACTACTGTGGACGCTGACTTACTCAGCCTCTAAACATTAATTGTAATATCTCTGTGTTTTTTATGCTAACGTCTTTAAATGTTATTGTCTTACATGTCTATACATATGTTAGTTAATACCATAGGAACTACTGTGGACGCTGACTTACTCAGCCACTAAACTTTAATTGTAATATCTCTGTGTTTTTTATGCTAAAGTCTTTAAATGTTATTGTCTTACATGTCTATACATATGTTAGTTAATGTTCATTCTTTCGTTTTAAATCGGCCGTCGTCGTCGTGATCGTATGAAAGTTGGATTTACAACTACATGTACATGTAAATATCCAATCAGTGCCTATCACTACTAACGTTGGGAGTTCGAACCCCACTCAGGCGAGGTGTACTCGATACAACATCATGTGATAAAGTTTGTCAGTGACTTGCGGCAGCTTGGTGGTTTTCTCTACCAATAAAACTGACTGCCAATATATAACAGAAATATTGTTGAAAGTGGCGTCAAACACCATAACCCTACCCCCTTCATTTTAAGTCGTTGTCAGGTGTGTGTTCTGTGGGTGTATTAATTTCTTTTACTAAGAAAGAATTGGTTTGAAGGTCACAAATTAATATCAAAATATTCTTATATTCATAATACTTGTCTGTCTTTGATAGGTGGGGTAGGTTTGGGGAGGGTTTTTTTTTTATCGCTTGGATATATATGATGGACCACAAATTTTAAGTAAAAAACCATACAAGAATAAATATGATGATCGTTTGAAATCAGTGAGAGAGGATATGGATGTAAATGAACATGATAGATTATCTAACAGTACACTTAGACACACATTAATGTAAAGCAACCGTGCTTTTATTGCTGTTCTATATTTTGTAAAATAAATCTGTACAAAGTAAGCGGTTTTTTTTATTTTGTTTGGGGGGAAATAAATATGAAATGTGTTGTGTTTATTGAAAATTTTAAGACGGATTTCTATCACAGAACATAACATAATTTAACCCCCCTTTTCCAGCACCTACTGTAATGAGTGAGTGAGTGAGTGTTGTTTAACGCCAACTCAGCAATTTTAAGCTATATCATGGCGAGAACAAGTTGATTGTCAATGAGATAATGATGAGATCCACTCTGTACTAGACAAACACCCTTTGTTCCTTTGTTGGATTTTTATAGTGCTAGCTCACTGAAAGAAAAGTTTGAAGATACCAAAGGGGCAAATAACAGTCTGCAGATAGACAAGTCAACCCATTCGGACACATTATCCCGATTCCGAGCGAACCAGTCTTTGCTCCTTAATGCTGGGTTCTTAGCGGAGAAGCAACACATACGAATTTTATAGTCTTTGGTTTGACCCGTTATGGTCTAGAACCTATGATCTACCTAACTCGAGGCGAGCACGCTAACCATTACACCACTAATGTGGTTGTCTACTGTAGTCTGCAATGATGGAATCAGCTATAACATGCCTGTACAAAGATTTATTAAGCTAAAGACAATTAGAAATGACAACCACATAACTTAGTTTGTTATTGAATTCTACAGGATAATGTTTGGCAAATGCTTTGGTTAACAAGTTGTTTATAACCATGTTTAATTCCTAATTATTATATACCTTGCCAGAAAATGACACAATTTGGATGTGCAGTAAATGAAAACTAGAGGCTCAGTGGGCTGAGCCTGTGTCGCTCACCGTTCATTCTGCTTTGAAGAAACTTAATACAGAATCTCCCATAGATGATTCCTACAAAGTTTCAGTTCATTTGGCCAAGCGATTTCAGAAGAAAAGTTTTTTTTAGAAATCGACCAATCAGAAACAAGAATTGCCTGTGGCGGCCATAAAAACGGATAAAAACGAAATAAGTGATCTATAGAGGACCTTCCATACATGCTTCCTAACAAGTTTCGGTTCATTTAGCCCAGCGTGTCAGAAGAGTGTTTTTTTTTAGAAATCAACCAATAAAAAAGAAGAATTGCCTGTGGCGGCTATTTTTGTAAACGGATTGGGGCGAAATGAGCAATCTTTATAGAGGACCTGCCATAGAAGCTTCCTACCGAGTTTCGGTTCATTTGGCAAGGCGGTTTCAGAGAAGATTTTTTGAAAAATCGACCAATAAGAAATAAGAATTGCCTATGGCGTCCATGTCTGTTAATGAATCGGAACAAAATGAGCAATCTTCATAGAGGACCTTCCAAGGAAGCTTTCTACCAAATTTCGGTCCATTTGGGAAAACGGATTTAGAGGAGAAGATTATTTAGAAATCAACCAATCAGAAACAAGAATTGCTTGTGGCGGCCATGTTTGATAATGGATCGGGACGAAATGAGGAATCTTCATACAGGACCTTCCATAGATGCTTCCTACAAAGTTTCGGTTCATTTGTCCAGGCGGTTTCAGAGGAGAAGATTTTTTAGAAATCAGCCAATCAGAAACAAGAATTGACAGTGGTGGCCATGTTTGTTAACGGATCGGGATGAAATGAGCAATCTTTGTAGAGGAGCTTCCTTAGAAGCTTCACACCATGTTTTGGTTTATTTGGCCAAGCGGTTTCAGAGGAGAAGATTTTTTTTAATCAGCCAATCAGAAACAAGAATTGTCTGTGGCTGCCATGTTTGTTAATGGGTCGGGACGAAATGAGCAATTTTTTTTTATAGAGGACCTCCCATAGAGGCTTCCTACCAAGTTTCAATTCATTTGGCTAAGGGGTTTCAGAGGGGAAGATTAAAATGTGAAAAGTTAGCAGACGATGGACGCCAAGTGATGCCAAAAGCTCACTTTGCCTTTGGCAAGGTGAGCTAAAAAGTATGAACATCAACCGTATACCCAGACTGACATGGTTTTATCAGTCAATCCTGGTTCATAACGCCATATCAGCCCAATCTGATATGCCACCGTCCTGTTCTGATATGCCTGACCCATATTTTCAGATCAATTGTAAGTACAAATATCAGAGATATAGAAGTGAAACGGAAAGTGCAGAGGTGGCAAGCTTTAGCTGTATGAGTGAATCTGAAATTAGGGGGCAAGCTATTTGAGTAGACAAGAAAATTGGGGAAGCTTTAGGAGAGGACTGCAAGTTGGGAGGGCAGTATTTCAGAGCTGACAAGCACAAAAGAAACAAGGGCAACGCAAAGCGTGGCGTATCCCCTCGCCTAAAAATTTGATCCGTTGACATTGACCTTTGACCTATGACCTTGAAAATCAATAGGGTTCCAGATTCTCCTAAGGACTAAGTATGTACCAAGTTTGGTTAATATCCATTGAACGATGTTGATTCTTGAGTGTTCACAAGGATGTTACATGGTAAAAAATTTGACCCGGTGACCTTGACCTTTGATCTAGGAAATCAATAGGGTTCCAGATTCTCCTAAAGACTAAGTGTGTACCAAGTTTGATTAACATCCATTGAAGGATGTTGATTCTAGAGTGTTCACAAGGATGTTACATGGTAAAAAATTTGACCCGGTGACCTTGACCTTTGATCTAGGAAATCAAAAGGGTTCCAGATTCTCCTAAGGACTAAGTGTGTATCAAGTTTGGTTAAAATTCATTGAAGGATGTTGATTCTAGAGTGTTCACAAGAATGCTACATGGTAAAAAATTTGACCTGGTGACCTTGACCTTTGACCTTGAAAATCAATAGGGTTCCAGATTATCTTAAGGACTAGGTATCTACCAAGTTTGGTCAAAATCCATTGAAGGATGTTGATTCTAGAGTGTTCACAAGGATGTATGCGAAAAAAATTTGACCTGGTGACCTTTACCTTTGACCTTGAAAATCAATAGGGTTTCAGATTCTCTTAACGACTAGGTATGTACCAAGTTTGGTCAAAATCCATTGAAGGATGTTGATTCTGGAGTGTTCACAAGGATGCTACGCGGTAAACATTTGATCCGGTGACCTTGACCTTTGACCTATGACCTTGAAAACCAATAGGGTTCCAGATTTTCTTAAGGATTAAGTATGTACCAAGATTGGTCAAAATCCATGAAAGGATGTTGATTCTAGAGTGTTCACAAGGATGTTACGGAAGGACGGACTGACGGACGGAAGGACGGAATGAAGGACGGACGGTAGCGTTACTATATCCCATCGCAACTTCGTTGGCGAGGGGATAACAAATTGCCATTTGGCTTCAAAATCTGTTAACTGAATAGTATCTAACAGTAAAAAAAGTATGATTTAAACATATTTTATTGATAAATAACATATAAACTTTCTTTTCATAATACAATAAAACATAGGATTCAGAAACAAGTGTAATGCTTATATTAATCTGTTTTCTAAAAAAACACATGAAAATTTGAAAATAGTCATTAAGTATTCTCAATTAATCATTGTTTAAATACCTGAAAGTTAAAGGACAGAAAAAAAAAGAGAGAAAATGGAAATTGTAAATTGCATTCTGAATAAAAAATGGTTTTATCAAAATCGTTTATTTTGCAAAATATTGCTAAGCACTGTCGTTCAAACAATAATATTTGAATTGATATCAAGGTCAGGACTGCCAAATAATAGTCAGTTTTCCGAAGTTCAAATGTTCAATAGTTGAAATAGATTTTGAAAAATACTATTTCGTTGATAAGTATATTTCGGGCATTTAAATAAATAATGATATGTAGATTCAATCTCTCCACACGAACAATTAGGATTATAAGGCAAAAAAAGTTTAATTATACTGTTTACCAAAGATCAACAAATCTTCAATGTTTTTGCCATGTAAGTAAATGTATCAACAACAAAAAATCACTGAAAAAATTTGACAATTAAAAAAGAATTGTTAACAGGAACAATATTTTGACAATGAAGTATTAGAAGTTCCTTGTCTATCAGTTTCATCAAATACTATTAAGATTTGATAGGTTTGTTTATGGTGTTTAACACCACTTTCAATAACATTTCAGTTATATCGTGGCAGTCAGTTTTATTGGTGGAGGAAACCAGATTACCCGGAGAAAACGGGGTTCAAACTCACTACTTTAGTGGTGATAGGCACTGATTGCACAGATAGTTGTAAATCCAACTACCATACGATCACGACAGCCCCTACTACTATTAAGATTTATTTTAAGTTATTCATTTTCATATATGATTATAAACTAGTCCAAATTTTCTGTCATATTGGAAATTTTATACTTCGGATAATATTTTGATACCAGGGTAAGGAAGACATGTCTGTTTCAAGAAATTATATTTAGAATTGACAAAGTTCATTATGTTAGAAAGAGAAAATGCAAAACAGAAGTTCAAATATTTTCTGAAAAAAATGCAAAAAATAAATTGTTATATAATTTCTACCTCTGCTTATCTTCTTGGCCATGTAAAAAAGTCTGCCTAGATTTTATTAATTTTATGACGATTTTATGTTTGTATGTTTGTTTGTTTGATGGTGTTTAATGCCCCTTTCAACAATACTTCAGTTATATCGTGGCGGATGACGATTTCATGAAGTTACTTGAACCAAATATGTAAAAAAAAAAAAGCAAATCAAAACTGTGTCAAAACAGAGTAAAAATAGATATGTGCTAAAAAAACATTTTCGATCAATTATTTCCTATAAACTTAGTATAAAAATAAAGACAAGAAACTGCTCTTTAAACAATTGAAACATTAATCAATATCCAAGGTGCATGTAACATCTTTTTTTACAGGGCTCAATGAGTTAAGTAGTTGGAATACCTAGAAACTCATATAAGCCTATCACCAATAGGGCGTATGTTCGCGCCCGGCTTTGTAAATTACAAAAAGGGTGCACTCGACTCACAGCCGCAAGTGATAAAGTTTACCAGTTGCTTGCCCATGGTTGGTAGTTCTCTCTGGGTCCTCCGGCTTCTTCCACCACTAAAACTGGTCGCCATGATATAGCTGAAATATTGCTGAAAGTCGTGATAAACACAAATAAAACAAATAAAATCAAATCAAATGTAACATCTTTTGAAATTGTATGATTCTCACTCCTGTGGTACTGTTGTGTCAATTGGCTCTAAGTAAGAGTTTCCACATACTGTTTTTACCAAGTGTTTATCGGATTGACCATTTTAGTGGACAAAACTCAACATGTTCCGCTCACATGGTTATTCATGTACATTTGTGTTCAGGCAAATTTGAGGTTTTTGACGAAAAAACTTATAGCTTTGAGATTTAAAAGTAGTAATTTTAAAATATCTTTCCCATAGGAACCATCTTAAAATTGTTCTGCAATGGTGACCATCTTGGATTTGAATGGGAACATCCAATGACTTTATGTACAATTTGGGTTCAATCAATTTTATAATTTCTGGGATTATTTTTTTATATTTTCCAATAGGGTCCGATGTTATAACTATGTCCTGCAGTGGCAGCCTTCTTGGGTTTCTGATTGACATAAAAACACACATTTTGTAAAAGACCATCCAAGGCACATTCCAGATGTGTTTGCTGTCAAACGGGTTCAGCGGTTTCAGATATGAATTATTTTTTTAAACATTTTTCTCTGCTTGACACAAAAACAAAATTTTGTAAGGAGCCATCCATTGATTATTCTTCTACCATTTGAGTTAACTCATATTTCTTGTTTATGAGAAAATATCTTGTTTCACATTTTCCCATATGTCCTTTACTAAAATTTGTTTTGCAATGGTGGGCATCTTCGATGTTTGATCGACTAAAAAATACACAACCTTTTTAGAGTGCCATATAAGGAACATTTCTACCAAGTAACAATTCAATAACAAATGCTGTTTCCAAGCAGATAAAGCTGTTGCCAATGCCACCGACGATGGAAACCACATGATGGCAATAGCTCACGTGACTGTTTGAGTCAGGTGAGCTAGAAAAGGTAGTCATCCACTATTCATTTTCCCAGGGTTTTACGATTCATATGAATGTGTGTATTAACAATTCACACTATGTAATCCAGCATTGAAATGACTAATCTTAACAATACTTATACACATATTCAAATTAAACATCTTCAAAGTTACAAAATACAATCTGGCATTGAAATAACTAATCTTAACAATACTTGTACACATATTCAAATTAAACATCTTCAAAGTTACACAATACAATCCAGCATTGAAATGACTTGTATTTGAACAATAATTTACATATTCAAATTCAACATCTTCAATGTTACAAGAGTTAAGAATTAATGTCTCTAAATTACACACATTTGCTATTAAACTTGGAAATTTGTGAACTAGACAAGTCCAACCATAATAATTTTGTTGTCTCAATAAAATAGTTTGGATTGATTTATGGCGTTCAACGCCACTTTCAACAATATTTCAGTTATATCATGGGGGTCAGTTTTATTGGTGGAGGAAATCAGAGTACCCGGACAAAACCACTGACCTGTCGGAAGTTACTGACAAACTTTATCACATAATGTTGTATCGCCAGAGTGGGATTCGAACTCACAACATTTGTGGTGATAGGTACTGATTGCATAGGTAGTTGTAAATCCAACTACCACACGATTACGACCACAACGGCTCCCTCAACAAGAAATATATATTAAAACAATGATCATCAAATTAAATATCAATTCACAACTGAAAATTTTTACCACTTTTCAAAACAATCTCCAACAGATTATTAAATCTGATTGGATCATTAACATTTTCAAAACAACAATGTCTACAAAGAATAAGGTGACTATGCACAAACAAATTAAGAAATTTACATACTTGAATAAGAGTTTTCAAATGACATGGCAGTTCAACAAATGTTAAAATGCATTCAAAAACAATGTCTGGTAAATCTAGAAGATTTTATAAACTAGAGGCTCACATGAGCCTGTATCGCTCACCTGACATAACTAAGTCTTCTTAAGAATGTCTGCATGCCGAATACATCTAAGTTACTATTCAAATCCCATAGGGTTCTATGTTAAAACTATGTCTGCTCATGGCAGCCATCTTGGATGGAGGTAGTAGTCACCGGACACAATTTTAAAAGTATACTACCCAAGGACCATCCATGCCATATTTGCTTTAAATTGGCTGACTGGTTTCAGAGGGAAGACTTTTAAACAATTTTCCCATAGGGTCCTATGTTAAAACTATGTCCGCTGACTGCGGCAATCTTGGATGGAGGTCGGGCTCACAGGACATAATTTTGAAAGTTGACCACCTAAGGACCATTCATGCCATGTTTGCTTTAAATTGACTTGCTGTTTTCAGAGGAGAAGACTTTTAAACATTTTTTCCATAGGTCCTATGTTAAAATTAAGTCGAGTCATGGTGGCCATCTTGAATTTCCGATCAGCAAACGATTCACAAGTTTAGTACAGGATCACCCAATGATCATTCCTGTAAAGTCACAATTCAATTGGCTTAGTGGTTTCTAACAAGAA
>MJUT01033474.1:39974-51421 GCA_002080005.1 Gigantidas platifrons
TTTGGAAGGGGGCCATCCAAGGACCATTCCACCAAAGTTTGGTTGCAATTGGCCCAGTAGTTTCTGAGGAGAAGATTAAAATGTGAAATGTTGACGGACGGACGACAGACGACGGACGAAAAGTGATGGCAATAGCTCACCTGACCCTTTGGGTCAGGTGAGCTAAAAAAAGTCCGGAAAACTTAAAATGTTAATGTGACGGACGGACGGAACCTAAAAATATATTCCCCTTCGCCGGTAGGGGACTAAAAACAATAATTTTTGGCATACTTCTAATAGTAACTTGAGAGCAGTCCCAAAATATTTGTAAAATTCAGAAATATCACCAGCTAGTAGTTTTAATGCTGTCTTAATTGCAATTCAGTGATATCATATATAAATTTACAAAAATTCTTCCATAGTGTCTTCATATTTTTTTTACAAATTTTAAATAGTTTCCACTCATGTGGAATCTGTTTCTTTTGTCCTCCAAAATATATTGTTGGATAAAACCTAGAAGTTGATACTGTTTGGGGTATGAAAGGTCCCAAACATAGTACGAAAACAAAAGCCTTGTTATGGCTTCTTTAGTATTCCTCCCAACATCAATTTTGGCGCCTTCTCCAACAATATAACAGGTGTTCATGCTGTTATCATCATTTAAAATGACCACCAGACATGGCGCCTCACTCTTTCTTGTATTTAATTCTATATTGCTGGACTGAAAAATATAAATTACAAGTTAATCATTCAAGTTTGATCTTTTAAAGTAAAACTTCCATGTATAAAATCAATTTTTGTGTTTACATTATTTATTCTTTCTTATTAAAAAAACCTATTCCAAACTATGTTACACCATAAAATGTCTGTGTATAACAAAAAAATGTCAAGAGTAATCATGTCCACTAACTGTACATTAAGTATGAGGTGTTGTATTTCCACAAATGCATCGTTTACAAAATTTCAAGCTGAAGAGAAACAGGTTCATGCATGTCTCCTTTCTTCAATTTTCAAACACTAAAAACAGCCATAAGACACACAGATTAAACCTACTGAAATTTAAGTAATATCAAATAATGAGTAATACCTTGCACTTAGTAATCAAAGGTTGGACAGCTTTAGCCTTGGCACTGTACTTTAGCTGGTCATCTAATATTGACATACATGTACATGCCAAAATTTCACTGTCAGACATTTCTGTGTACTGCAAAAAAAAACAACAATTTCCATCAAACTAAAGGTACAAATAACAAAATATTTGAAAAAATACTGAACTACAATTGTTATTAAAAAAATCTGTTCAGTAAAATAATGGTACAATAATAGTTGGCATGAGGTTTCACAATACGATATGTATCAGGATTATCTTGTGATACAATAGTATCACAATACGATATGTATCAGGATTATCTTGTGATACAATAGTATCACAATATGATATGTATCAGGATTATCTTGTGATACAATAGTATCACAATACGATATGTATCAGGATTATCTTGCGATACAATAGTATCACAATACGATATGTATCAGGATTATCTTGTGATACAATAGTATCACAATACGATATGTATCAGGATTATCTTGTGATACAATAGTATCACAATACGATATGTATCAGGATTATCTTGCGATACAATAGTATCACAATACATATGAACATAATGCAACACAGAATAGTATCACGATTCCGGACTAACAATAAGATAAAACGAATCGTTGCAGTTGACAATCAATACTATTGATGCATTAGTGAATGGTTATACCACTAAATAATACTACTGCAACCAGAGTTCGCGAATATCGTCGGTCTTGACCGACAAAATTTCATAAGGTCCGGTATTTCAGCGTCTTGAGCCGGTCCGATTGTCCAACTGTTTGTCTCGCGAAAAAGTCTGTTGTGGTGTGTTGGGAAATAGTTGGTAATTGGTTAGATCATAATTGAACTGGTTCCCGATCTTTCGCTGCCATGTTTTTTTTAGCACCGTAACTTCCTAACAGATACCAGTTCAATTAATGGCAGCGTGGCCGATTCGTTTCTCGACTTGTGCAAGGCCAAGGAAACGACTGCACACTCCCGATTTAAACAGAGAGGACACCAAAAGAAAGAATGATGGGCAATTCTATGAAAAGGAAAAGTGCCCCGAACGGAAATTTCAAAACAAATGGCAAGAAAACTGGGAATGGTTGCAGTATAATGTTAACGAAAATAATATGACATGTTCCCATAACATATGCCGCAGAAGAATAAAATATTAAACAAATGAAAGATGTCTTTAGCTGTTTATTTTCAGGTTTGCTGGTTGCTGGTGGTGTTCCAGTTTCACCCTAATACAAGGTTTCAGATTGGGGCAATTTTTAGGTCATTGACCTAAAGATTTTAGAAATGGCCTAAATTTTTAAAACTTGTAGGACATTTTTTGTGGTTACATAATAAGGCATAACTGATAGTTAATGCTGGTTTTAGGACAATTGTCCTGCACATGTCTGAGCATAGCAGAAACCCTGTAATAATGAACATGGCTTAATCATCTTTTGTTGTTAAAAGTTACACCAATTGTAGGACCACCAACTTTTTTGTGGGACCGGCAGAAATTTGCATTCTGTCAGTCCTATGTCTGACAGAAAATTTGAGCTATTTGCGAACTCTGTGCAACCAATTGAAGTATTTGCATTTAAGTAATGAATTAGAACATTTAACACTAAACATCAGAGCTGATGTGGTTAAAATGTCCACAATATTCTTAAACTATAATGGCAACTTTATCTTTTATTAAATTAAAGGCCTACTGGTGTATTTCTGATCCCTTGTATGTAAAACAGCTATGTAATTGGAATCATTCCAGCAAAGTAAATTACAAAAAAGAACAAGAACTGGTATCAAAATGTACATGAGACAAAACTGCAAGGAAACAACCATAAACCAAATTTTAAAGGAATGGTGCTTTCATTGCAGTTCTTCATCTTGACTATTGATTGGTGAATTGTAAAACACAGAATCAATTGGCAAATTGGTTGATATACATGTATGATTAAAGTGCAAAAGACTTACATCTTCTGAATCTTCTTCGAATATCTTATGTAAGCACTTCAGCATTTTGTTCCAATTTTCCATCATGTGTTCTTTCTTTACTGCCTCATTTATCATGAAATACTCTTTCTCAATCTGTAAGATAAATTATGATGTATTTTACTATACTTGCTAGTGTTAAATGAAATATTCTTAGTACTGTGATGAATATAAGATTATAAAATTCATATTAAAATGTATCATCCAAGCAATTCAACTTTTTTCAGATGTGGATATTTATACTATAAACATTTTTACGTAAAATATATTAATCCCATTTAAGATGAAAGAATGCCTCAAAATAAAATAAAACAAATCTTACAAATATAGATTTTCCTAGTATTGGATATCTAGAAATGATATCCTTGACACTGGAGTTTTGCAGATTTTTTATGTATGTCCTTCTCTCCTTGAAAGTGCTTCTCTGGGCCTTGAACATAGCTGCCTTATCCTGCTCTTTTGTGGGTTTTCCTAGTTCTTGTTGTAAAATTTTATTGCCTTCATCTGGCTTCATCACTGTTGAATCTGTAAAATAAATTTCTCTCCACTTTCTATTCTAAAATTAGTGTCCAGCAAATACAATTACAGTGGAACTTGTCTAATACGACACACCAAGGTGACCAGGGAAATGTGTCAGATTGTACAGGATGTCGGAATACTCAGGTTTTATTTTAATTAACAAATATAGTTTGGGACCATAAATTTGTGTCGGATGTCACAAGATGTCGGAAGACTCAGGTGTCGGATTGCACAGGTTCTACTGTTCTTGCCTTAACTGATCAGAACATTTCAATGAGAATATATACAAATTGTACTTTCTTTATAAACAAATTCATATACTTTTTCTCAACTACTTATGTCAATAAATGAAATGACAAAATTAACTATACAATGTAGATTGAAAGTCAGGTAAAATGTACAAGGTAGAAGGTTTAGTGGGAAAATAATTCTTACCATTTATTTCAACAAAGTCTACATATTTCTTTTTCTTTGGTTTTGGTTCTCCAGTAGTGGTAACATTCTTACTGTGCACGTTCCATTTCCATCGAAAGTTTCTGGTTGAAATACCCCTGCAAAAAATGACCACAAAATAATAATACCAATACATGTACTGTAATCAAATGAGTATTTTAATCTTGCAAATTTAGGATCTTCACTAAGATTAACATTATTAATGTATATTTATAGGATAAATAATTGATTTTCTATGAATTTTATCCATGATTATCACATATTTTATTGAAATAACGCCGAATTTGAATGTATAATAAAAGCATAATTTGCAGTGTGTTATTTGCCTCCGAGGCAATAACATTTTACGGGGCAATTACATGTTATCTGCCCTATTGTGAAGGGCAATAACATGTTGTCTGCCCTGACAAAATATGTGATAAATAGATTAATACATGACCTTTTTCATATTCCCCTTATTATCAGCCCTCGTCTGATATCGTCCCTTGGGGTCGATATCAAGGTATCGGGCTGATAACAAGGGCAATATGAAAAAGGCCATGTATTAATCTATAATTATTTCAAAGATGACTCTTAATATTATTTATCCTTCATTTAATCATGAAATACTTAATAACTATATTAACCATCTTTACTTCGACTGCCATATATTTATTAGTGCCTTTTTTAAAACTATTTATATACTAGTTCAGCAGGTAAGATGAAAATCTTTTCACAAGTACAAATGTACCTAAATGCATTTTTCTTTTTTTTTTGAAAGAGGGGAAGGGTGTCTTTGCATTGCTTACCCAAGGATCTTTCATGGCAGGGTGGCCAATGCATGGGTATCTAGAATACATCAGGCGACCAAATTCATGATATATTCCTCTGGACGTAAAATTGCCAACACTGAGTACATGGTACGCTGTTTCCTCAACAAAACGATCCCATTCTTTGTAAATGTCTCCATCATGCAGTAGTTTTTTGATTGGTTTGGAATAGTCTGGAATGTATGATTCAATACTAATACATGTTCGTTCTGCTGAAGAACTGATTTCTGAATTACTTGTACCAGCACTGTTAACACAGAATGATTTAGATTGTTCAGGAGGGTCTACCATTACTTCAAATGACCCTACTCCATTAGGTTCAATGTAGATTACAATTTCACAGTCTGCATCTATGGCTGTCTTACCAGATGTCTCAGTTTCTGAGTTTTTGTCTACAGCCTGAAACATAAATTGTATAAGTATACTAGAAAAGTATAGGAAAAGATATGTTTGCTTCAATGTATAGAGGATAAACGGTAATAATACAGAATACTAAAATAACAATGAACAAATCATGTAATATTTTGAATCGCATCGGTAGTGCAATGTTTAATTTTTTCACAAGTTCAGGTCATGCTTCCTATCCCCAACTTAAGACATTCAGACTGGCCCAAATCAGAATAATGTTTCCAAATGGTTACAGTTCTCTCTATATAGACTGTCACTTCAGTGATTTACCGCTAACTTAGTAGAGTGCTTCATTTTCCATTTCCTTTTTTGTATATTTGTACATTTACATCTATTTCACAACATAGTAAAATGATGAAATTCTTTGCTAAGTGCAAGATAATTTTGGTCTAAACTGACAAAATATTTTGTTATCGAATACATGTATTACCGTATAAGTGGTAATTTTCATGGGAGCAAAATTTTTCTAAAATGGCATGTATTGATTTATGCTGTAAGAAAATTTTGCAAATTGGTTAATTATTCAATACATTTTCAGCACAAGTTAATAATTCACGGAATACCTTTTTGCGCATTTAATATATCCTCGCAAAAAAAAAGTGAAAATACCTGCAAAAAAAACAACAACATTATCACGGTAATATTCTAGTACTACTTACATCACTATTAGTAACACTGACAGTCTTATTTTCAATTTTCTGCTGGCTCTCTTTCAGTTTTGATATCAAGGTAAGGATCTTTCTAACAACTCCTACTTTCCCTGGCAACATTGTGAACATATCGCTTTCTTGAATGTGTAGAAGGCTGAAGCCATCAACTTCATTTCCTATATAATAAATAAAACTGTCTTGTAATAAATGCAGTGAAATTGTCAGTGTTGCTCAACTCCATGAGAAGTCTACATTTTGCAACATGACATGCACTGTCCCAATTATAAAATGACTTTTTTGAGGCCACTTGTACAAAATGTCAACAGCAGCTCTAGCTATTAAATTGTTAGTTTTCTGACATGCAAAGCAATGCAAATGACTGTTGTACTCATCAATGGTGAGAACTGCAAGTTCAAAATACTTTGCTTGGTTAACAACATAGATATTATTTATTACTGCAAACTGTAGGTCTTCCTCGGAATAGTGGACAATTAAAACTGATCCAGTACGGTAAACAATGGATTTTATATTCATGCTACACGTGCTCAACATCTCCACAGGAAGAGCATTTTCAAATTTCAATATACAGTCCCTAATATCTAATGTTAAATCACAGCTTGATATCATCATACCATCTTTAGTTTGATCCCCTCTATATAAAAATACTTCCGACTTTTCAGTTAAGGATCCTGTCTGCTGCAAGCACATCCACCGTTGGTGGTAAAATGCAATGGATTTTGCAATACACTTAAAATTTTTCCATTTTTTGTTTTTGAATAAGCCATGCTTGGCTTCTAATCGAATACACCAATGATTTCGACCTGGTCCAAAATACATAATCTGCATGGGTAAATGAGATAGGAATTGTAACTTCGGTGTAAACGATACATCTGGGAACAATTCTCTGAAATTATGATTGTGGGAAGCTATTAACTGGCTTAGACTGTCAATACACTGACTGGAAGACATCGGAGAAAGAACCAGTAATGTTATTTGAAGAAGTCGTAAAAAGTTTATCCATATTTGGTCATCCTCTGGCACTTTATCACCGATCATGAATGGCAAGAGAATCATAAAATGTTTTGTTTCGACTGCTGTCATAGGGAACGTTTTCTTTGTGTCCAAACTTTTCTTTTCAAGTTCTTGTGGCTTATCTTGCAATTCATCATCAGTGTAGTTGAAATTTTTTATGATGTTGTTGAGGTACAAAAATGTATCTTAATGAAAAGTAATTCTTTTTGTCAATGAAAACATGCAACATTAGCTGCAATTCCATCTTCACAATGCCTTCTAACAGAACATGCATAGGATCATGAAGTATGCATTTTGTAAGCTCAAATTCGGGTACATTGCAAAGTATGCTTCTTGATGAAATACCATAATATTTCGACCAATATCGTCTAGTTTCTCCTCTCAGAGATTCAATAATATCACAGCGATCACGATGTTCAGCTTCATCTCTTATCCTAAATTGATTTCCAAACCTAGAATTATTCAGATCGTCATGTTTTATCTCGCATGTTCTACAGGGCTTTTCAGCTAAGCCAACACTCTCTTTAAAGCCACCAACATATTGTGTTGCTGGAGTATCACCCATGACATAATACAGAGCACCTAAATATCTTTTATTTTCATTTCTGATATTAAATGTTTGTCCATTTCTCATATCCTGCATATTTTCAACAAAATCTCTAAGCAAATTTGACATTCCAAAATTTTTTTAAATAAAGTTTTCGCCACTGCGAGAAGCTGTGTTGCTTGCACCTTAAAGCGCACATCTGGTGGTAAATTTAATAGATTCCAATAAAAAACAGAAAGTTTATGTTTCTTTTTGTGGGAGCCTATAGGATTAACAATTTCAAAATTGTCATAGTAAATACTGAAAAGCAGAATATTTTGATGTTGTTGGAAAAATTCCTTTTGAAAATATATCCCATCATATATGTCGCCATATTCAAAGTCAATATTCCTTATTGTAGGAGTTTTTAAAGATTCCTGCACCTCTGGCATTGATAAAAGCTGACGCAACTGTTCTTTAAAAGGGACATAGAATCCTAGAACATCTTTTGAAATGAATTTGTAAATTCCTATGACTTTCTTTTGAATGTTACATTCACCCAATTTAACAGATTTTGGTTTAACATAACCTAAATGTGACTGAAAAAATTTCTCTTGCAAATACTCATTTTCAAGCTCAGCAAAGGAACGGTTGGCAAATATTTCACTGATATCATTATCACTGAGTGTTCCATCTGGTATGCGATTTATTAGTTTCTGTTTTGCATACTTAAATCTGTCTGAAACAAGTGTTTTAGTAGATAACAGAATTTCATCAATTGCTGCCTGTGGTAAACTGAACTGAGCCCTTAGTCTAAGGATAAATTGTGCATCCATAATTTTTCTGTGCAAGTCATTTTCATCCTCCATTTCATGATAATCTTCCTCTTGATTGCCAATGTCATTTTCGTCATTGTCAAGAGTATCATTATCAAAATTGATCGGAGTCTTGTGATGTTTACGCAGTAAGTGAACACGAAATGCACCAACTTTAGTATATGATGCCCCACAACCATGTACGCTACAGTGTATTATGAAATTTGGTGTATGTTTATGTCTTCTTACTAAATGTCTAAAAAATTTCTCCTTTATGTTGCAGAAGAATGGACACATGCTACAATTATACATTGTCAGCTATTCATGCACATGCAATCACCAACCTGTAACAAAAGATAGAACGTTGTTAATTTGCTACCAAATTTTGAAAACAAAATGAAAGATAATATCTCTAATTAATGTTAGAGGTCTAACATTTTTCATAAAAAGGGACACAGACTCAATCAGTAGTGATAGCTTATGCGTTTATAAGCGGACCATTGGATTAACAGGAACAGTTCCTTTTTACTGCATATTTTCATACAAGACATGTAAGATGTTCAAACAAACATAAATGTTGCATTACAATCAGTAGGTGTTTGCAATTTTTTGCCATTATCTTTTATCTTACATACATTTCTCCTCATATGTCTACGAATAATTGTGAAATAAGCAATTTTGCCTAAAAATTTTATATACAGTAATATTATCGATTCAATCGAAAACTTATTTCTGAGCTCAATGATTACTTCATTTACCATAACTGACTGATTTTTTATTATTATCAATCATCAGGGCATCACTATCAGTCAGAACTTCATGGTATTTTTTATGATTTTAGTTACTGTGTTACATAAAATTTCAAATCATTTTTCAACTCCAGAATTGTGTTTAATATTGTCACCCATCTCGAGTTCTGGAATCTTTTGTTTAACAATGTCACCCATCTCCATTGCCAGGATCTTTTGTTTAACAATGTCACCAATCTCGAGCACCAGGATCTTTTGTAAAAACAATGTCACCCATCTCGAGCACCAGGATCTTTTGTAAAAATAATGTCACCCATCTCGGGCACCAGGATCTTGTGTAAAAACAATGTCACCCATCTCGAGCACCAGGATCTTTTGTAAAAACAATGTCACCCAAATCGAGCACCAGGATCTTTTGTAAAAACAATGTCACCCATCTCGAGCACCAAGATCTTTTGCTAAAACAATGTCACCCAAATCGAGCACCAGGATCTTTTGTAAAAACAATGTCACCCATCTCGAGAACCAGGATCTTTTGGAAAAACAATGTCACCCATCTCGAGCACCAGGATCTTTTATAAAAACAATGTCACCCATCTCGAGCACCAGGATCTTTTGTAAAAACAATGTCACCCATCTCGAGCACCAGGATCTTTTGGAAAAACAATGTCACCCATCTCGAGCACCAGGATCTTTCATAAAAACAATGTCACCCATCTCGAGCACCAGGATCTTTTGTAAAAACAATGTCGCCCAAATTGAGCACCAGAATCTTTGTTTAACAAATGTCACAAATCTCGAGAGCTAGGATCTTTTTCTGAATTTGAACAGAATACAAATTACATACATTATATTATGTTCCTAATATATTATTGAAAATATTCTTTTCTGAAATTGGCTTTATAGATGTGCAGGAGGTTTTATCTGTTTCAGTGTGACAGTCAAACCAAAAGAGTACATGTACAGCGTGTCTATACACAAATAACCATTCAGCACAAAAATATATCAAATCCGGTTGATATGACAAATACATTGTATGAATCAACCCGATTTGATATTTTTTAGTTTAGAAATTTCATTTATTATGTTTGCCTAAAAGTATTTGTACATACATTGTATATTACAGGGAAATATAGTATTTATTGCACTCATACGAAACAGAGAAAAGGTTCAAATGTTACTGTTTATTCCAATTCATAAAGTCGATTATTTTTTAGCAATGTTGATGCATGAATATTGAATATTTATTCAATTTTTTTTTCTGATTCATATATTAAATACCTCTCAAAACTTCACACGTTTCTTTACTAACTCCAAAACTACTTAAGAACTGTAAAACATCTTCCACTGTTGAAGTCTCTTTAACTTCCATATTCTACAAAAATATGTGTGTCAACTGTAGTATTAATTAATTTCATTACAATTATTTCTATTAAATTAATGCATTAAACCGAATATACTTTTGAAATGAAGTAGAACTATTTCATATCAATCAATATGCATACACACTTACACATGTAAATGTAGAAATGTACATCATGTTGTAAATTGTATAAGCAAATTATAAATCAGGGTATATAAGTACACCTCTGTATTATAAATTGGTTTATTAAATACCTGGTGAAAATATGGTACATTTTGCACATAAAATAAAGTAAATGACTCGTATCGGCTCATCCGGGAAAATCACCCTTTATCAAGTATGTCTTGTGCAAACCTGGGCTGATAGCCCTTTATCAGAAATGTCTCGTGCATCCTTTATGACGCCACTTACATTTATACTGTACCCTTAAAGTTACCCGTAATATAAAATGATTGAACTATAAATCGTAGATAGATATGTCTGAATTTATTACATTTTATTTGTTTACTTCCCATTTTTACTTTTCTGTTAATTTTAAGAAATTCTACACGTGAATTGGCCATTATTCCAATGTACATGTCCAGATCAGAAGTATATAAATAGATTTAAACATGGACTTTTCTATATCGGCCCAGTTACTAACTGTCCCTCAACTCATATGGACCCTCAACTAAGTCTAAGGCCGATTCAGGGGTACCATGATGGTAACTGGCCCAATATGGGAAAAACCATGTATTCAACTTTATCTATTAAATACAGGCATATACATATACCCAGTGCAAACTTTGTATGCAGTGGCAATGCAGATGTGAAGCCATCTTCTTAAGACACTCCCTAATCATATATTAATCTTGACACAAATAACTATTTTTCATATATTTACATAACTTATTTGTGCCTTAATCCTGTATTTGTATATCAGATTATCACTGGGAAGCATTTCTGGTATATAAAATCCAATTAGACTAGCATGCTTAAGACTAAGTGCACTTATTTGTAATTGAATAAATAAATTCTGACTTCTTGCTTGTGTCTGTATGGACTATTTACAAAAAGGGGGGGAAACCCCCC
>MJUT01033506.1:0-14874 GCA_002080005.1 Gigantidas platifrons
ACTTGTTGTGTTAAAATTGAAGACCTGCTATTTTAGTTCGTATGGGTTGGGTTTTCATGGCAAATTTAGCTGAGAATTACTGTGAATGGACTATATTCTCATACAATCGTCTCCCTATAATAAAGTCACCCATTTTTCAATTTAATAGTAGTCCTCACGATAAGCACCTGTCCTCTGACCCAAAACCAGTCAAGATTTGTTCGAACCAGTCAATTTATCGGTTTTTATTTAGAACTGTATAAAAATTAATTCGAGCATTTGATTTGGGCCAGTTAATTCAAATGTTCATTACGAGGACTTTAAAAACTTTAGTTGTATTTTTTAATCTGAAATCAGGCCTGATAAGAGGTGTGGCCTTATAAGAGGGGGACTAGTTATCCATGAAAAATACTTATATTAAGAATCCATTTTCTTTAATGATTTTAACCATTAATGATGAAATGTGAAGGCAGAATAACAGAAAATGGTACAAAGTTTTTTTTTCTCTCACAATGTTCTGTGTCCTATATTGTATACATTTATTTATTTATTTCGGGGCACATCGTATCTAGTAAAATGGGACGGTTATCCAGATACTGAAACAACCTGGGAACCAAAGTTATACATTGATCTAGATTCTCTGCTCCAATATTTTCCCCAGACAATCCACTATCACCGTTTACTATCAGCAGCAAACGCAGGACACAATTCAAGATCGACTTAGACGAGGCAACCGAAAAAATACTGCTCCTTTAAGTGACAGCTGGTATTACAAGATTGGTCAAAACGGAACTGGCATGCAAGTCAAATCCCATATTTTGCTTACATCGAAACTGCGTATGAGGAAGATATATCTTAGAATTGAAAACGATGTCGTTTTGAAAACCAAGCCACTTGAAACACTATGTGTAACTTCTTCAACCTGTAACTTCTAAGTGAAGTGTTATATATATACATAACATACTCTAGACACATATCTGTATATATGCTTAACGCACACAATTATTTTATTATACTATTACAAATTTAATGTTTTATAAATGAAAACGTGAACATGCCTGACCACTTGTCACCATACAATGAATTGAAATTCAAAAGCACTGTTAGATTAGGATCGCAATCTCCCACCTTAAAAATGATTTTCCATCAGAGAATAAAATGTCTTTGACAATTGACATAGCATCGTTTTTTCGTAGACTTCAGAAGGCAAAGTGTGATTTTCCAGAAATAAGTGACAAGGCTTATCATGAAATAGTCATGAAGACGGGAGATCTGCCCAAACTTCATTCTATCGTCAGTCTCAGGGAAAAACAAATAACACATTTGCAATTAATCGTACTCCTGGCAACATTCCCGGTGTTTATGTTAGCTTGAGGTCCGAACTGACCGACATCATAAAAAACAGAACGACAAATTATGAAGAGAAACTGCAAATAAAAATTTCGGGAAATGGTACAAAAGTTACACGCATATCAAACTTTATTGTCATTACATTTTCAACTTTGTCGACGGAAAAATTGTCAGCAGAAGAACAAAAGGTACTTGCCATGGTAAAGTCTTCCGAAAATCTTTCTGCTAGCCTTTCACCATTTTTTTTCTGAGATAAATGCACTTTATGCGAGTGGGAACATAACGGTTGACGACAAATTGTATGATCTGGACATTTTCTTTGGTAGCGACATGAAATTCATGCAAATTTGCTTAGGTCTTGGTCCATCTACTGGCGAGTACGCATGTCCTTGGTGTAAAGTACACAAAAAGAGACAGAGGAGACATGTCTAAACCATGGGACTTTTATCATTTAACAGAAAATGTCAGAACCATAAACGAAATTAAAGACATTTATAATAGCTCACGAACTTCACCTCTTCATGAGAAAATTTGACGTTCTTATAAGGAATTTAATTGACGATGTGATTGATAAACACGACAGAGCGAAAGTAAGGAAAGAACAAGGTGGTTACTTTGATACCCTGGTTAAAAGTATATGGGATTGTGGTGTGGTCCAATAAAGGCCGAGGAGACTTAGACTGGCCATCATCGACTGGGAATGAAATGAAAAGTGTGACAAAAAAATGCCGGATAAATTAATGTTCGTAATACACATGATACTGTAAAACTACGGAACATATTTTGGAAATTATACACTTTTGTGTGTTCTGATGAAGTTGAAACGAGAACCGCCGGACAGATATTTTCAAGATGATTTTGATCTTTGATGTTTAACTCCACTTTCAACAATATTTCAGCTACTCCACTTTCAACAATATTTCAGCTATGTCAAGACGACCAGTTTTAGTGGTGGAGGAAGCCGGAGAGAACCACCGACCATGGGCAAGCAACTGGTCAACTTTATCACTTGCGGTTGCGAGTCGAGTGCACCTTATTTTGTAATTTACAAAGCTGGGCGTGAACCCACGCCGTATTGGTGATAGGCTGGTATGAGTTGTTAGATCCAGCGACCTAACTCATTGAGCCACCCGGGCCCCGATATTTTCCGAAAGTAAATCATTCATTGACACATTTCTTAAATTGGGTTTAACGGAGCGAAAATGATATTCGTGTACAAATGTAACCCCTTATATGGACTGCTTTATTTTTTTTCATTTTGGATCCCTTAGAAAATTAAACAGCCAACCTACAGAACAAAATAAACGATAATATTAAAGCTGTATACCATCTCCAGATAAATCACCACGACTGCGCCGTTGATGCAATTAAAGTCCAGAAGCTTCTGGAATTAACAATGAAGTGAAAAGACAATGATCTCTAGATGCATGGGTTGTAAAACCTTACTAGACTTTATCCAGGGGTCTCCGGAAGAAAACGAACAAAAGAAGGGTTTGGAAGCAAGTATCTGATCTTGGTAATGATGATCAATATCAAGCCCACATTAACACAATCGTTTCTGTATCATATTTTACCCGGATCCAATAGAATATGCAAGTACAAACCAGAATATAACAGCATATATAGGAATATATTAGAATAAAATAGTAGACAACATTTTGAGACAACAGTACACACCAGCATGCACCTATAATCCAATACATACTACTGTGAGCCAATATATATATACCAGTATATACAAATATCTACTAGTTTATACTAGTATGTACTAGTATATACCAGCATATACCAGTAAGAGTATATGCATTCGTTTGCACCAGTATACACTTTATATATAGGGTTATGACAGTGATAGAAATATTAAAAGAAGATATTTAATGATTCGTGAATTGCTAGCACAGGACAATTTGTCTATAGTTGTATTGCCACTTGATCAATTTGCCTTGAGTATTATCCTAACATGTATGCTGTATTGTAGAAATTATGATCATGCCAAGTGATGTTAAGAAATGCATGCAGTCAAAAGAGTAGGAAGAGCCAGATCTATTCTGAATTCAGCTGAATTGGACGATATCAACTTGACAGCTGAGCAGTTTGCAAAAGCTAGAAATTACATTATTTTTAGAATCCTTGTTTGTAATGGACAAAGGCCGGAGCTATTTTGGGAATAACTAATCTAGCCTTCAATAATGCTAAGACGACACAGGAAGGAGCTGTTATAATGGTATGCAAAGCGTATTCATTATATGGTATTGCTATCAAACTAATGTTTTCAAAATTGTCTTGTGTGCTTTCTTCAAACATTCTTCATGAAATAGTGTTTCAGGTATAATCATCAAGTTGCATCTTTTGTCCTCGTCGTCAGTCATTCGTCCATCGTACAATGCAATACAATAAGCTTTATTTAAGTCGGAAAGAATCAAACAATTATAACACAATCTCTAGTGAGCTTTTAATGAGTTTAATAAATTTTTGGATGTTTAACGCCACTTTCAGCAATATCATGGCGACCAGTTTTAGTGGTCGAAGAAGCTGGGATACCCGGAGATAACCACCCGACCATGGCCAAGCAACTGGTAAGCTTTATCACTTGCGGCTGCGAGTCAAGAGAGTCTGTTGTGTAATTTACAAAGCCGGGCGCGAACCCACGCCGTATTGGTGATCGGTTTGTACGAGTTGTTAGGTAATCCAAACCGATTGAGCCACCCGGGCCCTAGTGAGCTTTTAAATTCGACATAATAAGATGCATATGCACACAATAATTCTAGAAAGCACTGTCATATTTACAAATCTTCCCATGAAATTTAAAACCACACTAAATTATAAAACCAATTAAAACACAGCAGTAACACACGCATAATTTGAAAGCACATATATTGATGCGAGTAAACAAAAAGTATGGATATAAATAAGACACATAGTATCAAGCAAAATTTAATAAATTATCAGGCTAACCTATGAAGAAATAACATTTATGAGACTCAAATCTCAATATACACTGAGTGCCAATGAAAACGGAACACTTAATTGTTTATAATAATTTTTGTCAAATATTTTATATCTTTTCGAGACAATTGCATATATTAGTTTGAAAATGAATAAAGCATCCATCGACAATTTTACGGACCGCTGGGTTTTTAAACTTTCTTTCCACCGGTACCCCCTACAAATGCACGAGAAAATCGTTTTGGTGCGAAGACATGCATGAATAATTTCAAAACAAGTCTAATTGTTAAGCTGTACTAACGTCTTCAACACCTTCAACCATCACACGTTTGGCCCAACGACATCAACAAACTAGTTCGTTGAATGACAGACCGCGTCCAGGGAGGCAACAAGAGACGACGCCCCAACAGGATCGTTACATTCTTCTACAGCATCTTCGAGATCGATTCCGAACTACCGTTCAAACTTCACGGGAGACAGTAGGGGTTCGTGGTAGACGAATTGGAGCGAATACGGTGCGACGACGTCTTCGTCATAACGGACTTAGAGCAAGACGGCCGTTTCGCGGAAACATGTTGACGCCCCAACGACGTCGAAACCGTCTGGTATGGATTCAGCAACGTCAACGATGAGCCCACAGTCAGTGGTCATCTATTTTGTGGTCCGATGAGTCACGTTTCCACTTGCGCCATAGTGACGGACGGGCACGTGCCTGGCGGCGTAGAGGAGAGCGTTATGTGGATCAATGCCTTCAAGAGACCGACCGTTGGGGGGGGGGGGGTGGCAGCGTTATCATATGGGGAGGCATCTCGTTGAATCACCGGACTCCCTTTGTAGTCATCAATGGGAATTTAACAGCTCAATGCTACATCGATGAAGTGCTACGCCCTACTGTTATTCCGTTCCTCCGTAGACTCCAGGAAGTTGACATTTTCCAAGATAATGCCCGTGCTCATTCTGCTCGTGTCACAACTGCCTTTCTTAATGCAAGTAATGTTCGGACTCTTCCATGGCCAGCTTTTTCACCCGATTTAAGCCCGATAGAGCACCTTAGGGATCAACTTGGACATGCTGTCAGAAGACGCCAACCGATGCCAATAACGCTACGCCAGCTCGAAAATGCACTGCGGGAGGAAAGGAATAACATTTCACAAGACCGCATCCGACGTTTGATTCGTTCAATGCCAAGGAGATGTAGAGCATGCGTCGCTGCAAATGGAGGACACATTCGTTATTGAAAGTGTGAGTTCGTAAAGTGATAGTCGTACATTTAACGTTAAATTTTAGTGACAAAAGTCAAACTTGACTTTCCATGACGGATATCGATTTGTTGCTGATGTTATGAAATTTTCAAAATATCAATTGTTGACATTTCATTATTTTTCATATAAATTTTATTTATGTTAATCTTGGTGTTGCCTTTTCATTGGCGTTCAGTATATTTACAGGTTACAGAGCACAAAACTGGGGAATGATAGGAGTAAATAATGATTTGTACAACTTAATCAGAAAATATATAGCTCTGTGTAAACATGTACCTGGATACTTTGCCCCGAAGCCTGATGATGGCATATTTATTACCTGGTCTAAGTCAGATGAATTACCAGGACAGCTGAAGAAGTTTAGAGATATGGAGAAGTTATGTGGAAGAGTTATACAGAAGAAAATATACGCTACACGAATACGGAAGGCCACTGTAACTGCAGTTAGGGAAAGTCGGTCAGATTTGAGAGAATCCCTTGCTGAGCACATGAGCCACCTTCCTACAACTGCTAAGTTCTATTATTTGAAGCAAAAACGTGATTCTGCCTTGACATGTCAAACACTTACAGACAATCCAGCAGCTGATGAGGATACATTCCAAATCGAGTCGAGATTTGAAACAGTGAGAATGGAGATCGATTTGTCTTCAAAAGGCTGTACGGTAAGGCAATGTAAATCCTATCTATTGTTTTAATCGAAAAGATACCTAATTACTTGCTTTTTCAGATAAGAACGATAACACAAAAGATGTTCTCTATTTTCTTTTATGGATGATTTGTACATTTTTCTTTTGATCTCGCCGATATTGCCAGTATCAACAACCTGACACTGCAATTTATCGATCAGTGTGACGTTACCGGAAGAAAACCACAGACTCGATATTACATTATAATACATGGTTATGCCCCATAATAAAGGTATTTTGGCAACGAGTAATAGTATTACTGAAATATGAAGATGCATCTGTTCAAGCTGATATTGGAAGTAGTATGGAAGTAGTAGAAAACCAAATAATGGGTCAAGTCAGGTCTACTAAACTTGCAGCACTTCTTGGACTAGACATATCTGGTGATCATGAATCTGATGAAGGGGGTCTAGATGATCATTTGGATGACGATGACTATGACTTCTGATCGTGATAATGTAGCATAAATAAAACAACTGTGTATCATCTGTACACGGGAAATAGCTACCACTGAAGCATAGGATAATATTTTACATTCATAACAGGTAAGAAATAATAGAATTTTAAAGATTAAAGCTGTATATTTTAATAACATGGCGTTTATTATAGGTCCGGGAATAGTATTTCGTGACATTTAACGAACACTTTACAAGATCAGTCCTGTAATTTATGAAATTTATTTCATTTTTGCATCATTAAAGAGAAATCGGATACATTTTACGATCAGAAATTGTACGGGTTTTAGAGACGTAGATATAACCGTACGCAAACACATTATTTTCGGCTAAACCCGTACATTAACTTCGATATTAATGTTGTTACATTTCCAAATCCAATTACCAGTGTATCAAAGGGGATATAATTTCAGATGTTTCGTCACTAAATTTTACATTTCCGGTTACGTTTTATTCATGGAAAGCGTCTACATCATTTTATTTCGTAAAATTTTGTGATGGAAAGTTGTTTTCTGAAGTACTAGCTGAGCATTATCACGCATCAAACAATTTTAACGAAGTTCCTTTATTTTATGCCCAAATAGTATAAGCGGTATTTATCTGGAATCTGCCTTCCAATAACCCCTTAGATTTTTTTTTATTGGAATAGCCCTCAGTATAAATTAATGCAAAACCTGAAAGAAAAATGTCCTCTTGAATTGTTGCCTAGGTTCTTGTTACTGTTTGCCTGTAATTGTCGGCATAGAGCTTACTGATATTGCAGCTCTCCACAGTTATTGATGGATATAAAAACAATGTTTTCTGGAGCTTAACCCCCCCCCCCCCCCCCCCCCCCNCCCCTACAAGGGCTCTGTCCTTGACCCGTTGGCGGCCTTCAGCAGCCCCAAACCCCCGGTCGAAAAATGTCGGCGCGCTGATTTTTCTCCACCAACTTTTTGGAAATAGCCTCTACTTCAAAACTTATTGAAAGCCCTGCATATGGCAGACAAATACTATGATGCTATAGCAGCATCACAAGAAATATCAGTTGAATTGAATGGTAGACAGGGCAAGATGGAGTTCAAAGCTACACCAGCAGATTATCAGCGCATTAAAACAGGTTAGTCTGAGATATTCATAATTATTTATGATCAATTTTATTAATTTAATATGTGTATTATTAATTATATAGATTTTTGGGTGCATAAGGAAAAACTTTCCACATTGTCACACGATTTTTGTTTTACCATTCTAAGAACGTGGTCTTTTATGCAAGTAATGTGTTGGTATTATGTTAGAAGAAAACAACCGTGAAAAAAACTTTTTGTGAAGAAAAACAATATTTGTCAGTGTTCGTGTCCTGGATAGTAATATTATTTAGACGATTCTTAGTTATGGAGACATAAAATCAAGTTGGCGTTAATTACCAGTCATTTATAAACAAGGGTTAGGGTTATGGTGTCTAACGTCACTTTCAACATTATTTCAGTTATATCGTGGCTAATCATCAACTGTAATTATTTTGTGAATGGTTTAAAAATATAAATGCATAGCGCCAGTTTAGATAAACGTACAAATGGTTGATGCATCAAAATACAACAATGCAAAGGCCTTGATATTAATTATCCGTAGACAAATAAACAAAACTCAGAACGCTAACTTGATACTGTATTACACAAGGGAGACAACTCAGACTGAGAGTTAGCTAAAACAAGTCATACCATTTTCGAGTACAATGCCTGTTATGGCGCTACCAGTTTTTCTCTTCTTTTTTTTTTTAACTTAAATGTTTGCAGATGCTTCTTACATTCACTTTACAAAAATAATATTATTGACAAACATTGAACAGTATACACATAATATTTCGGTTAGCCGTCACAGGGTAGACTTCCCTCAGGCAAACGGGATTATTCTGCCCCACACAAAAAAAGTAAATCAAAGACATTTTCAGTAAACGACATAATTATCCTTTAAGAATTTTGGCATTCTGTGTTCTCTTGTTGGTCTAGAGTTCTTGGATGTCAGATCAACAATTTCACTATCGTCTGGTTGAATGACATTGGTTTCACTAGTATCGTTTGTTACAATGTCATTTTCATTTGGCTGTATAGGTGGTTCAGAAATAACTTCCGGAATCTCGGGAGGTACTGGGGGTGAAGATACCTTCTGCGGGGTTTCGTCATCATCAGACCATGCAACATTATCGAATGTCTCATAATTATTGTGAATCATCTTAGTTTGTGAAGGAACCTTGTAGCAAATCGCACTGTTTAACACGATATGAAGTACTCCGAAATTGGTTTCCTGTGAATTTTCTAATGTTACACCAAGAATATTCTACCGAAACAACAAGATATCTGTCTCGTGCGCTTGACTTATTGCGATCGTTGTAGAGGTAAACGAGATCACCAATTTCTAAACATTGAGTCTCTGATCTGGTACCAGTCGGGGCTTTTGATCGTTCACTGTATGCATAATTAGCAGTTCGTAACTCATGCTGCTGCAAAATTAAATTTTGGTCACTGAGAGGAATTTGAAAGTTTCGTTGTGTCCACATTTCTCTGGATGACAACCCACGATTACGTATGCGAGAATTCAAACGGGCAACAGCCAGAGAGAGCGCTAGAGGAGATACACTCCGTGTGCCAGGATCTTGACGTACGATTTCATCCTGAACTTCTTGTATGGCCTTTTCTGCCACAGGATTTTTATTCACATTCTTTGCACGACCAATTTCAATCTGAATACGATTTCGTGATAGCATTTCGTCATTTACAAGAGCACTGAATCCAGGTGCGGGATCTGTTCGCACAATAGTAAAGGTCCATCTAGTGGCCTTAACTCAACACAAAGGCGTAGCAAAGCATCTCGCAAAGCGTCATGTCGTTCGTTGTCGATATGCAGTGCTAAAGTGTATGATGTAACATGCTCACGGATAACAAGAATAAGCTTTCGTTCTCGCTTGATTACATCTGCAGCAAAAATGGACCCAATTGTGGGCGGTGGATCTCCTGTCGACTGTTCTTTTACAACGTGAGGAATTTTTCGGAGTGATGCACATTGATGACAATTACCAGAAACACCTTCAATAGCTTTATCCATGTCAAGTGCGAAAAAGTATCGGTGAATAACAGTTTTGAACTGGTGACATGATGGCTGATCCAACTTTATGTGAAGTGAAGTAAGGAAGCCATCGAAAACTTGACGGGGCACGATAATACATTCTCTCATAGGTGCTAATGGGTCGTTCCGTGTAACAACTAAAAGTCCATCTTTTCCGATGGCTGTAACATTTAGGTACCGTTTGACGTCCTTAATGTTTGTTAACCGTTTTGAGGGGCGTGTCCCCTGTTTTATGTGAGCATGTGTGCGTCTTAAGTCTGAGCATTCGGACTGAATTGCCAACCAGGCAGATCTGCTAGTAAAAGGGAGTTTCAATGTACCATTGAGAATGTCTTTAACAGAGGCCTGTCGAACAACTGAATCTTCGGTATTTTGAACAAATGTGCATATTTGACATGTTGAATCATCACACTCTTGAGCATTACGACTTGCAAAGTCTGCTGGGAGAACAGAGGAACCGGCAACATGACGAATGGAGACCTGATATCGATTCGCTATTGACAGAAATGTTGAAACCCTAGGGCTTGCCGAAAATTCCCCACGGCAAAGCTTCTCGAACGCTTGAACACAAGGCTTGCTGTCTGTTAGAATGCAAGTGTTAGTCTTTGACTGAATAATGTATGGACTGGAGTGTTTGATGACGGTTGCAATGGAAAGTGCTTCGATTTCGCAAGGTAGCCAAGTAAACTTTCGTTTTCTTAATTTTGCACTGAAGAAGCCTGCTAATTTGATTTTGTCGTTCCTAGAGACGTACAGTGTTGCACCAAGTCCATGTTTCTTAACAGCACCATCCGTAACAATCCAAAGTTGATCGTCGGGTTTAGGAAGTACGATTGATCGGTTGGTTGATAGCGCCTTTTGTGCGCTTGAAAATGAGTATGAGTTCATCTGACCATGAAATTATGTCTTTAAGAGTCCCGACCAGCAACAACGTCGTCTAAAGGGCCAAGTAAGGTGGCACAATTCGGAATCACCCGAGCCAGTACTTTGTATGCACCAATAAAAGATATCAATCCCAATACATTCAATGGTTTTGGGCAAACAGATAAAGCTGACACGCGGTGTGGACTAGCGTGGATACTACCTAAGTGCCATATCCAACCAAGTATAGTAGTTTGACGAGGTGCAATAACAGTTTTTGAAGCAAATTACACTTTTGGAGTGCTTGTAATAGTCTTTCCCACGAATGAAGTAATTCATCTGGTGTGTCGCCGCCACAATACAAATCGTCTGCTATTTTACAAACAACACCCTCTTCCACTAAATCGCCCAACACGCGACACATCAACTCCTCCAAGGCTGTTTCCGACCCAGGTATTCCCATCGCTGAACGGGCATACACACGTACCCCACGGAATGGAGTTACAACTCCGCAATACTTCATGGACTCCTTCGAGAGTGGAATCTGGTAAAACGATTTTGTGAGATCAGTAGCGATCAAATATTTCCATTGAGCAATATGTCTTAATGTTGAATCGACATCAGGCATCAACGAATGTTGAGGTTTGCTGTAACGGCCAACATCTGCAAAAGCAGTCACCAATCTAAATCCCCCATTTGGTTTTTTCACAAGAAAAGACGGATTTAAGTATTCTACTGAAATCCCAACGTCCTCGGGGCGTTTGAAGACACCTAACTGTTCAAGATCGTCAAATTTCTGTTGTGGTTCGACAAGCTGATTCCGCGAATACTGCGGAACACGACCTTTCCGTTGTGGCGGTAAAACTGGTCCCATATTAACTTTTGCCTGAAATGGACCAACGGCGCCATTGTAACCACTAAAATTTGGATTAAAAACTTCGTCGTAAGTGTCTAGTGTTTGTCTGAATTTAGATTTCATTTCGGAAGACAACAAATCGTCAGGATCAAGTTTTACTGATTCAGAGTATTTAATTGCACTTGATTTGCTTTCCTTGAGGGTTTTGTGGAAAGTTCCTTTACTTCATTTTCAAACTCTGGAACAAATGTTGATCTTATTTGGCAAAAATATTCATTACGTTTCAAAATTTGTGGTTCTGATGATAAGTTGGGTATGCGTATTTTACCGGAAACGCTAGCAATAAGGTTCGGTGCCGGCCATGGGTCTACTTGACTTGGAGAGTTTGTTACGGTTTCACTTCTTTGCAGATCTGTTCGAGGTTCTATTGCAAAAATGTTGTTACACGCACACATCTCTGATGGCAGTAAAATTTCGATAAAATCACCTGGCCAAATTGTCGTCGTTTCAGTTGGTGCACGCAATATATGAGCTCGACGCACAGAATGATCATCAGATGACTTTTGTTTTGAACCGTACGTGTAAATGATGTTCTGATCAATAATTACTTGTCGCCTAGCAGGACGAACAGCAATGTCATTTCTTTCCATAAAAGGTATACCGGCTAAAATATCTACATCGAGTGTTTCAACAACTAACCCTTCAAAATGTAAATCCCGTCCATCCAGTGAAAACGCTATATGCACTTCTCCAACTACTTTGAGGGGCGACGAACCGTCAGCTTGGTGTGCGGACTGAGAGCTTGTAGTTATGTTGACCCCCATACGTTTTGCAGTTGATGCACGGATCATATTTCCAGTTGCTCCACTATCTATTGTTAATCGGGCGTTGAAATGTGAATAGAAAACATCTAAATATGGAGACTGGCGGATCTGAACTCTGCCAACAATAGTTGATACAGAGTGTGATGCGGAGGTTTCAGTGTCGTCATCAGAATCGTTGAAAATTCCTGCGATTTGTCGAGCCTTTACCATATACTTTCGGTCACTACTTGGTAAGAAAGTACACTTGCTGAGGAAATGAGTATTTGGACGTCCGGCTTCCTTGCACAAAGGACATGACTTCATTGTACGGGTGTTATTAAATCTAGTTTTATCTTCATACCCAAACTTTGACTTGGGTTTGAACCCCATAGATGCAGTCGCACGCATGGCTTTGACATCCTCACTGGTTTTAATTTCATCGAGAAGTCACTCCAATGCTTGCGAAATTGCAGGTTTTATCGATGCAAGGGTGCGAGATCTTAGCTCCGTTCCATATCTTTGTTTCATCAGTTTAGGAAGTTCATGATTTACAAGTCTTAACCAAGTAAGGACTATAAAATTTTCAAGAGTAGGTGTTAACTCTTCATCTTCCGGAATTACTTCGCCATTGCGTATAATACCTGAATCTCGACGGAGCAAGTTGTCCTCCACAAAAGCCATGAGTCGCTGATAAAGATCTTCTGGTCTTTCGTCTGGTTCAAAACGGATGCATGAAAAATCAATAAAATGACTTCCGGTTGACTGAAAGCCATAATGAAGGCGAATAGTCTGCCATATATTTTCAATTGAGGTTGAATTTTTTACGATTGTGTTACGAGATATGACAGGGAAATAGTTCGCTATCTGACCTAACATAAGCTCAAGCATGTTGACTTTCTGTTGTCGGGTACGCCGGTTTGCTTCGGCGACATCTTCCCCATCATCTAAAAACCCACGGTTTGGCGAATTTCTTAATTTCTTTTCCCAGTTAACACCATCGACCAAAAAAGGTGCGAAATGTTTATCTAATGACAAAGTGTAAAGTAAATTTTGTCTCCAATTTTCAAACGAGTTTACTGTCTCAATTTTGCTCAAACACCACTGTTTAGGTGCTCTGTGTGTAATCGCCATCATTGTAAGAGTTAATGTTTATATTAGAACTTCATTGATTGTATTCATTATTATATTTACGGATTGACGCAGACTGTTTTTGTCAAAACCTTTGTACTTCGGAAATTACTAGTCTTCAAGAAGGCGTAAATTCTGAATCTGCTGCCACCACGCCAGTTTAGATAAACGTACAAATGGTTGATGCATCAAAATACAACAATGCAAAGGCCTTGATATTAATTATCCGTAGGCAAATAAACAAAACTCAGAACGCTAACTTGATACTGTATTACACAAGGGAGACAACTCAGCCTGAGAGTTAGCTAAAACAAGTCATACCATTTTCGAGTACAATGCCTGTTATGGCGTAGGAAATGCATATTAGTCATAGTCCGGGAAAAAACAAATTATTTAAGTTTTATATGAAAAATTATAACTATTAAGATAACTTGCACAAGGCACGGGATACCTGTCATAGCTCGCGAAAAAACAAATTATTTAAGTTTTAATAAATATGGAAAATGTTAGTCCGAGATTCCTCTGCCGTTCGACGACTTTTCTTACATCTTGCTGTTGTCGTTGAACGTCAGAGAGCTTGCCATAAGCAAAACAGCGGATTTTCCTGCGCATCTCAACTGCGGCACATTTCTACGTTTTGTGGCTATCAGATTGTATTTTCTATCAGAAACCCTAATGTAAATCGCTTCACCAATCATTTTTCTATTCATTCATAACCATCTTACCCTCCGAGTGGTGTTACACTCGATTACAGCACGTTTTTTCCTTACACCCGATGATTTGGTCATTTCACTGGAATTTTTTTTTACGTGATCTCGCGATACTAACTGAAAGATGACAGCAACGCATTGCATGATGGGAACTACTAAGTGCAGCGCGCCAAATTAGCACACGTAAACAAACATACAAGACGATATAAACAGCGTATTCTGTAGGACAAACAATTCCATCTACAGCTCAGAGCAGAAGGAAATAATACAAAATATGTTGGATAGAAAAGATTCATTTGGCAGTGTTGTCCACGGGCCTCGGAAAGAGCATGTCCCACCAAACACGATTCATTTATAAAACGTTTCTTAAAGGTTTCTAAGAGGTTAGTTAATGAAAAACATTTGATAAACGTTTATCAAACGTTTTTCTTTAATGGTTTTTTAAAAGACATTGAATACACGTTTTTTTTTGGGTTTGTTTTGAACGTTATTTTCTGAATTTTTTTTACGTTTTTAACACGTTATTTATCTAACGTTTGCTAGAAACATGTACTGTACGTAAAACAAACGTTTCAATAAAACCTCTAGGTATTTTGTTAATTGTAATAAAACGAGATTATTTAAACTTCCAGGTATGAAGCTGAATTAAATCCTTTTGATAAATTTGCGCCTCTGACATTTCCTGGCCTTTATGATAACCGCCGACAATACGAAGTTAACGTCGGGGGGTGCATGG
>MJUT01033506.1:14879-38317 GCA_002080005.1 Gigantidas platifrons
CTTCCGTCATATATTGACACATTTAAAAAATCCTACCCATTCATATATTCCTTACCTATAGTGTCGACCCATTCACATGTATTTTATAATATAATGCTAGCAACATATGGCTATAGCAATGACCAACGGAATTTCCACAACACGTACATCAAAGGATGTTATTATTTATTTTTCAAAAGTGACATAAGGTTTTTATAATCTTAAACAGTTAAAAGGGTAATAAATCAATATATTGTTTCTGCAGCTAATTATTGCTTGTACAGACATGGTCCAGATAAGAGACATTTTGTAATATATTAATTTGACACTTGATTCTTCACTTAGCGGAGGATTAAATGTGTGCTTCCTTGCAGGGCATCGACTACAGATCGTAGTGATAATTTAAGACCCATTCATATATTACATGCTTACCAATACCACCCATTGGCATATCATCCTAATGCAAATTTTACACCCCACTCATATATTTGACAGCTCAAAGACCGACCCAGTCCAGCGGCACGTCTGTATATACAAGTATATAGGAAGTGACCCCCCACCCCCCGTGTTTAACGTAAACAGTCAGGCCGTTCCGGCGACTCTTGCTGCTTTTAAATTCGCGCGGGAATTTAAGTAATTACCACGTGACATTCTACAGCTTTTACTTGTTTCGTATTTCTAGAAGTTTTCTTTTAAAGCACAATTAAATTTACTATTTTTCTACTTTATTTATGTATTATTTTGACAGTTTTCCTGTCAATAAACTATCAAAATCATTTAAATATCGATGATTTACGAAACAAAAGTATACGCAGCCCGCCTCTTTATAAGCGCGAATATAGCTTGGTCAAACTTATCTCAGCATCAGTTCAAACGTTCCCTGGAATTTTGCGAAGACTTCAAGAGGATAGGACACACATCATACAGTTTAGATATTTGTTGAAGATTTTTCAGGTATATATTACATCTACTTCAGTGCATGTGACCTCTTTCAGACAGGAAAACCGGTAATCATGGAGATCGACCTCTACTCCAGTGCTCTCTACCACAATTTCTCATCAGTCACTGCTCATGTCATACGCTTGTTTTAGTTCACTAAAGTTGACTTTATCGTAAAATATTCCTTTGTAAGTATCAGTGATGGGTAAATGATCCAATTTGATATAGTAAAGTCAGTCTAAAATCTCCAACATATGCAGTACGCACAGAGGTTTGTAGCACGAAATCACCTTTGTCTGTGTTTTTTCGCCCCTGTATTACCTGTTCGCCCTGGGTCGATTCGCCCCACTTAAACTAAAAAAACCGGTACCCCTAAAAACTAATTCGGCTGCACGATAAAGCAATGTACATAAACTGTTTTTAATCAATTTCATCAAATAATTATCATTTTACTCCATATGTACACTGTCGTTCAATAAAAATGCAGGATAAACACAATATATGTACTGTCGTTAAATAAAAAAAAATAATTTGCACTCTCTGTGAAACAGGCTAGAAAACATAAAATACATATAAGGATGTTCCCGTATACAGATATCTAAACTATTAGTTGAATATGGATTAATATTGCGTAACCACCCAGGAAGTCGCCAGGCAGAATATACAAGTGTAATTTTACATCCGGTCGACAGGACTCTGACCGAATACCTGAATACATGCGTCACAATCTTTGGCAATAATCAGAAACACAATACACATTTTGTGACCTGTTAACGCTACTTGTGACCAAGGATTTATATCCTTGCTTTGACTAGAATAGGAGATGCAATACACATTTTAAAGGTTCTAATAAGTGATCAAAATACACGACCCTGATCAAGTATACATTAGGAATGGGTGCACACTGACGGATCAAGGGGGTGTTCGACAATTTAGTAAAATTCGTGTATAAATTGGGTAAAAATAGGCAAACAAGAGCATGGGACCCCGTTTTCAAACATGCTGGATCCGCGCCTGGTACAGCAATGATTCTAGGGCTATTTTCACCAAAAAAAATCTTAAGATTAATATTGATCGTAAGTTATATTGAATTGTTCATGATTTAAGAGTGATTTTTATCTTGATTTTTTTTGTGCCCCAACAGAATGATATAGCAACAACCAAAATTATGAAGTAAAGCAGGATGAACAGGACATAGTAGAAAATTCTTCTTCCAAACCCCAAAAAGCAAAATAAACAAAAAAATACATTCGTATGCAATGTTTCCTTATAAAAACAAAAAACATTTTTTTATGACTATTCTGAGATAAATCCGTTCGACAGACGTGATTAAAATAAACAAAAAATGTTTTCTTTACGCAGAGACATATTATATATTTTTTACGCTTTGTTCAAATCAGAAATAACCGTTATGAAAACAGATTAATCTTTTTACTGTTGGCGAATACGAATATTGTATTTCCATAAACAAACTATTATATTATGTAAGAGATGTACCCTGCAGTTTTGTATAATAAACTTTAAAAGTATTTATAATGCTCATCGTCTGTAGTTGTCAAATGAAAACTTCTGTATTACAAATTATATGTTTACATAATTCTCTCATGACCCCGGTTTGTCACGCTTGTTTTGGGGCGTGGTGGTATTTAGACATCACGTGATATTTGGTATCGAGATGCTATCAAAATGGCGACATCCATCTATCGTTAACCGAATTTTAAAATCGATTTCATTCCCTTATCCAACATAATAAAACGCTAATATACATATAAACATCCATATTTATACATCAGGAAAAAAATATAAAAAAAATATTTTTTTTGCGAAGTATCCCTTTAAGCTCATGCAAAATCTGTGAATTTTTGTACATGTTACATATAAAATGTAGTTGAGCAAAGCATTTCCAGTTTGAAAAAAGTACTGTACAAGTGCAATGAGCACGATTGTTCTTTAACTTATTGGGTAGTTCTGCATCGTGAGCATGAAATAAAGTGTTTCTAGCCACTTAACAGGACCTAATGTTTGAGCATGACATTAGTGCTTTAACCTACTAGTACTACAATATATTTAATTTTTATTCAAGAGAACTTTGTGAAGACAGAGTTGGTTGCATGTTCATTTTTTATAATTTGTTGCAATTTGTAGGATGGAAAGAGGAAAAAGGAAAGAATACAAACGACGTTGGATGGCTGCTGCAAGATCCTTGCACAAATCTAGAAATGAAGCCGATACCATTTCTAGTGATGATGAGGTTAACACTGAGCAAGGTCAGGGATATGAAGTTGTACAATCTACCAGCAGCTGTGATAATACAGGTCCTTCATCATGTTTTGAATCACCAGTTTTGCAAGTAGCCACAGTAGAGACGGACGAAATTGCACAAGATTACATTAGCTTTTACAATTCTTACTTTCCAGATGAGGAAACAGACTTAAACACTGTCGATAATTTTTGCATTAGTAATGATGTAGAAATTTTATCCTCTCATTCCGACTTAGATGGTAGCTTAAGCTGTATTTTATTGGCAAATGATTTGTCTCAGTGGGTAAATGCACATTCTATTGATCACAATGCTGCAGATTCACTTCTTGGAGTTTTGAGGAAACATGGCCATTCATACTTGCCCATGACTGCAAGAACATTGATGGGAACTGCAAAAACTGTTGAAACAGAAATAAAGTCTGGAATGCAATATATATATTTTGAGATAGAAAAACAATTACGGTTTCATATAAGATTATATCCAGATGAAATTTTAAAAGATTTAACAACATTTAGCATTTCTTTGAATATAGATGGTCTTCCTTTATTCAAGAGCACCAGTGCATCTTTATGGCCAGTTATTTGTTCTATAAATACCCAACCTATAAAACTTTTTCTACTTGCATTGACCTTAGGGAATACAAAACCTACTGATTTGGAATTTTCGGGAGATGCAATCCGAGACTTAAACATACTGTTGCTAAATGGTTTGCGCTTTGAAGATCGTGTCATCAATGTTAAATTGAAATGCATTATTTGTGATGCCCCAGCTAGAGCTTTTGTGAAAGCCATTAAATTATACTCTGAATATTATGGCTGTGACAGATGTGATCAACGTGGTAGATGGATTGGGAGAATGACATACCCAAATGTTGTCGATTTCAATGTAAGAACTGATCAGACGTTCAGAAATAGAGAAAATGATGAACATCATCATGATAATTTGTCTCCTTTCTGTGGTATGCAAGTTTATATGATTAAACAATTTCCTCTAGACTACATGCATCAAATCTGTCTAGGGGCTATGAAAAAGCTACTCCTGCTATGGAAACGAGATAAAAAAAGAACACAAACTTTCGGCCTATCAAATTTCAACAATAAGTAGACGTCTTGTTGGACTACGAGCATTTATTCCTGAATTTGTTTCTCGTAAACCAAGAAGTTTAGATGAGATTGATAGATGGAAAGCTACTGATTTCAGACAATTTCTCCTGTATACTGGAAAGATTGTTCTGAAACGTATTTTACCCGCTGAATTTTATAGAAATGTCATGGCTGTAAGTGTGGCTGTATCTATTCTAATCTTGTTAGTCCAAGTCTGGTTAGGAATCATGCTGATTATGCACATCACCTGCTGGAGTACTTCGTAGAAAGTGGGCGGAATTTGTATGGACAGAATTCCTCATTTACAATGTTCATAGCTTACTACATCTTACTGATGATACAAGAACATATGGTAGTTTAGATAATTTTTCTGCCTTCATGTTTGAAAATGACTTGCAGAAATTAAAATAAAATGGTTAGATCTGGAAGAAGCCCTTTAGTACAAATTGTAAAACGTTTGTGTGAGATGGAAAGCTTCAATGTATGTCACGTGCAGGCAGAATCAAGTCAGTTTCAAATCAAAACAAAAAAAACCTAATAATACATACATACAACAACACAGAACATGTTGTGAAGTTGTTGCGAAGACAAATAATAAAGATGATGAAGGGGAAACAATGATGCTATGCAGAATTTATGAAACCATGTGATTCGAGGCTTGTTGGTTCATTTAAAGCATCACAAAGAAGTTCAAGGATGAAACTAATACCATCAGACTGTCTCAAAAATCATGCAATACTAATAGAAGAGGGAGAGAATACATCAGTAACTTTCTTGGCAATTTTGCATGAAGTATGACAGGCAATAATGATTCTTGTTTCTGTATTACATTTAAGTGTTCCGACCTGAAAATTTAATTTCAAATACATTTACATGCACATAATTTTTACCTGTTAGTGTTAAAAACTAAATTTAGGAAAAACATAGCTATTTAAGGCATAATTAGTGTAAATCTCATTACTGTACATCACACATGGAATGGTAGTATTAAAACACCATAAAATGATAAAAACCAATGAAATTTAATTTAAAGTGCAATGTAATTTCACAGCATGTTTTCTAAATGATGCATTTTATTTGCATGTAGCCCACTAAGGAAGCATGATGATTATTTTCTCCTGAGGTTTGCATTTTTAGCACATTATCATTAAAACCTGGTACAAAAGCAAAAAAAAAAAGATTTTTTGCTTTGTTATGCTTATTCTTCTTTTCAGAGGGTATATACGTTTTATATGTAATGTTTAAATCCCCATTTTATTTTTTTCTTTAGATGGAAGGGTCAGCCTTTGTGTTTGCGGTGGTGGAATTTGTGGATGAGGAATCAGTGAGTGTAATCCATCAATCATGGATTGAGAGCAGTGATCAGGTACATTATGTTTTATTAACATTGTACAAAGATTTTAGAAAAACTCATACAGTAGTTCTGTTGCATGTAACTTCTCTGTTTAGAATTATTCTTGTACATATAAATTTTAAAAACATGCATACAAATGTATTCTAATATGACGTCTATAAAACGACACACACGATAATACTCAATATCTCTATATTTAGCGCAAGTGCGGTAAACAACAAATCTGGCTGTTCCATGTGACTCCCGCTGTGAAATTTTGTGTGTGAGCTGCCGGAGTTTATACATACATAATTTCCTAAAAACACAGTTTTTAATCCTTATAATTCTTATTCTTGGACATAGTGTTTGTTTTCGACACTAAATACTATTAAAGAAATACACAAGGAGAGCCTCATACAATACACATACGATTGTAAACTGAAAAAAATCCGCGAAATGTTATTGACGATCTTGGAACATAATCATCATGACGTCATATACTTCCAGTTTGAAACGCAAAGATTAGACGTTATTTGCCTTCGTGTACGCTTCAAGTTTGATACAATTTAACTAAAATAAGTTTTCAAGGTAAGCTTTTTAAAATATTGTTTTAAAATATCTCGTTCAAAAACAAATAATTCAAAATTTCCGAAGGAGGTAAATGGAACAGCCACCAAATGCCGTGTTTATACAGTTCACGAAAGGTTAAAAATTATCGTAATTTGTCCTATTAGAATCGAAATAATGCTGGGCCCATGTGTAAATTTGCACAACTCTATGCCTGCCATGAATTATTTATTAAGCAAACATAATTCTACTCGCCCCTAAAGTACATTTTTACAGTAGAGTAAAGTCTTTCCTGTTAAGTGTTGTCTTTTTTTGGCAATTATTTTATATTTTTCAGGGTATTTACTGCTATTGGCCTCCTACTTCTGCCAATATATCCAGCAGAGTTAGAAAGGGAGATTATTCCTGACAAGGCATTGTGGACCAAATACAAATTACGGGTCTTTAATTATACTGGTAGGTTGAAATGCATATATACACTGTAAGTATATTATCTGTAAAAAGCTCTTGTCAGGTTATTCAAAATACAAAATATAATATAATGTACTTCATCAGGATATTATTTTCTCCAGTTCTTTCGCTATTCTACATATTTTCTCTTTTGGAGAAAAAAATTGTTCCATCACATGTGATTTTTTTTCATATCAGGAAGTTCTTGGGGCTTGAGTTCTCAAGGTGAGTGACTCAAGATCTCAGTGCTTAGGTTCTCAGGATGAATGACTGTCAAGATCTCGGTGCTTGGGTTCTCAGGATGAGTGACTGTCAAGATCTCGGTGCATGGGTTCTCAGGATGAGTGACTCAAGATCTCGGTGCTTGGGTTCTCAGGATGAGTGACTGTCAAGATCTCAGTGCTTGAGTTCGCTGGATGAATGACTGGTGACTGTCAAGATATCAGTGTTTAAGATCTTAGTGCAGGCAAGTTTAACAATTCTGATGGAATGAAATTAATATTCATGAAAAAAGTATATTGACTGTGCAAATACATCTAACATACATACGTTACATATGTGTGTTTAATTCTTTTTTTTTAGATGACTATGAATTAGCCCGTTATTATACCTCCAAGGCCTTAGATACCAGCAATTTAGAGTCTGAAAAGGAAAAGAGGAGTAAAAAAAAGGCCACGACGCTATTCTGACTCCTCTGACTGATGAAATTGGTAAATATCATTTTAATATGAACTGGACTAGTTTTATCAACCTATATTTAATGAGTACTATTAAATCATATATTTTCTGACCCATCCAAAGGGGTAGGGCGGGGTCATCAAGTACTAAACTTAAACGTGAGAAGGCAGGCATACAATATATCGGGATCTACCAACTCATACGAGCCTATCATCAATCGGACGTGGGTTCGATTTGGCATTATTGACCTGTGGACCTTGAAATTGAGGTCAAGGTCAAATTTCATGGTCACATGTATATATCAGAAACTCTTTGTCGTTAGAAGCAAATACAACACATATTTGGAATCCATGACTTTTGACCTTGACATTAAGGTCCTATCCAAAAGTTACTGCAATTCAGTGAGGGAGCAGGTGCCACATGTCTTCCATGGAAGACTCACATCTAAATTTTCATAAATATATATACTGGGATATAATTTTAATTAGTATAACATAATCAACTTATTATATGCATTGATTTGTATGTGATGACAAACTGGATAGCCCTGGACACTGTGCTCAGTATTGTAGCTATACCTTCATGGAAAATGTGATCAAAAAGATTGTATGCAAAATAACAATGGATAAAAGGGCTACAGAAAAAAGAGCACCTTATTGGAAAAGGCATGTTTTCTGAAGGGTCTACAATTCTTGAGGGGAAAACGAATAAATGGAATCCCAAACCAGTTATATTCAGATGAGGGTACATAATTTGAATCTGATTTATTTTCTCAAATTTATTTATTATTAAATATTGAAGAAAAAAAACACTTGGTCGTATAGGCTTCAAACGGATGGTCTAGTAGAAAGAATGAATAGAGCTTTAATTCCAATGTTAACAAATTTTGTAAATGAAAACAGCAATGACCATCTCCCATTTTTGTTAATGGTTTATAGGGCTACTATTCAAGACAGTACTGGTTTTTCACCTCAATGTTTTATTTGGTAGAGATATGATTTGCCCTATATATATATAATTTCTGGGTTTACATTTAAAAATAATGTTACCCTTAGCCCTGTTCAGTATGTTGAATGGATAAAACACACCCTTTCAGTGACCTATGAATTTGTCAATAAAAATCTGCAGCGAGCTGCTTCTCGTCAAAACGAAATTACGACCGTGGTGCAAAACCACGTACTTTTGACGAGGGTAGTTTCGTCTGGCGATGGTACCTTCCTAAAGTGGGATTAAAGTTACCCAAGGGTTGGACCGGTCCTTATTATATTGAAAAGAAAGTAAGCGATGTCTTTATATAAAATAAAGTTACTGGCCGATACTAAATTTTTAATTGTCCACATGGATCATTTGAAACCTTATACAGGTCGAAATTTACCAAGCGGCTGGAAACACGTTATTTCAGAATTTACTTCTTTTTAATTTTTTTTAGAATTACCAGAAGAAAACCTGCTAGACGATTCCGAAGATTTTAATATTTCTGACGACCTACATACTTCTATTGAAGTACCAAATTTTGATACTCCTGAATAAGGGTAATAACAAATTACCGAACACCGAGTGGGTTAATGCACCACCCCTTGTTCAAACAGAGTGTGTAACCCCTCCCCGAAGAACACGCTGTGGTCGATCAGTTAGGAAGCCAATAAATTTGTCACTTTCTTTATGATATTAGATTAATAATATTAAAATAAAATTAGTACAATGAAACTGGTTTTCCCTCGTGTACATATGTAAATACATTTTGTTTTTGTAATGAATACAGATAGATAAACCAAATATCAGTCCTGTTTCACATATATAAATTGAAAGAGCCTCTCTACTGTTTTGTTGAATTTGAAAAAATGTCGCTAGATATAAGTATATCACCATTTGTAAAGTCTGACGAAATCACAGGCCAGAGATAAGGGATGGCTTGCGAGGTAGAGAGCTGTACAGACCCTCATTTTACCACTTATACCAAGTACGCTGCACACTGGCGGCTGCAGTACGTGCAGTTCGTTAAGATAACATTGTGTCCTGTTGAAGGCTTTTAGACAAAGTTTGCAGAGAGATGGAAAGTTAATAAACACTTGAAGATGGAACATAAATTATCATCTGAGAAAGTGAAAAGTACTGTATTGAAGGATACTATGGAGAACACCATGTATTTTAAAAATTCAAAGGAAATTCGGATGAAGACGACAGTTAAGATCAACACAGGCGCGCGTGAGGTGGCCAAACAGCAAAGGCCAGATTATGCCAGGCACCATGCCGTTACCACATTGGCACAACAGCCGGAGGAGTTAGCAGTGTGTCACGGACATTACGTAGACATTGACTTCAATAATCATCAAGCTAAAGTAGTAAAGAGATGATAGGATGGGATAACAAATTTATTTGTTTTGAAGTGGGCAGATGTTGGTGTTTTTTTTATATGTAATTTTGAATTTTGTTTTTTTATATCGTTTACAATTGTTGATTTAATTTTGCTCGTTGAATAATATTTGTTATTTTCGAACAAATTAATTTAAAAATAGCTGGTCGCTAATTCATTTTATGCATGAAACATTGTATAATATACGTTTAGTATGAATTTGTAATATTGTGCATGCTGTGTGTCATAATTATGTTGTAAACAAAATGTATCATATTTTGTGAGGGCCTCAAGTTAGATTAGTGAAAACTAATTGAGTTACCCTCTTGAAATAAAGTTTATTAATAATAGACCATCCAGCTCGCATGTGCAATCTATAGTTATATGTGAATGTCATAACCATGTGGTTAGTGTTTAAGTTGGCTAAGAACAATACTTCAGTTTAGCCCCAAAAAAACCACCATTTAATGGTATTCAAAATGGACATGTAAAAGTAAAACAGGTCTTAACAAAATGTCGAAGTCATTCAGGCAGTCCAGTGTTCATCAATGACTGCCTGGTGTTAAGTTTTTAGAACATGAGACAAACGATTCTATATGGGTCAAACTATGTAAGAAGTTCTTTGGTTTACTGTAAGATTTATTTATATGTTTTGTACATAGGTATTATGTTAGAAGAAGACAACCGTGAAAAATACTTTTGAACATAAAGTGTTTTTGTTAGTGCATGTCTTGTTTGAAGTAATATTTACTTCGTCGTTTTTCGGTAAACAATTCCTTCATAATTATTAACAAGAAATACACCCACAGATTGTGATTGATTGATTGGTATTTAACGTCCAGCGAGCAATTTTTCAGACGAGAACATTTAGAAATTTAAACGCCACGGGACTCGAAACAAGGAAAGGTGATGGGTAGGGACGGATAATTTAGCCAGTGCAACAGTGGTCGATTTCACAAAAATTCGTAAGTCTAAGATCAGTCGTAAGTGTGAATTTCAACCAATCAAAAGCTTGGAAATCACACTTACGATAACACTTACGATTAATCTTAGACTTGCGACTTTTAGTGAAATCGACCCCAGGTCTCCTATGGACCACTCATCATGAGCCGTTACACTGGGTTCTTTAACGTGCGAAGAGGGTGACAATCTCTCAACACGGGACCTCGGTTTTATTTACGTCTCATCCGAAGGACGGGTTGGTTGTGTATTTATACATCCCGCACAACTGACGGTACACATCGTATAAATGTCATGATGCACGAATCCATTATATCTGATCATTCGTTGGCTAAAGTGAATCAATTCAGAGACCTATCGCTAATGATTCACTGTGAATTTCCGAATTTAATTGTTCCCATTGGTATGGGGCAACTATGGTAGAAATAGCAATATTTTGATTCCAGATCCATATCACTAATGGACAAAATTCCACGGACCGGAAATGACGCACCCCAAACCATTACAGGGGGTTTCTGCAGAACTACTTCCGGTTATGAATGTTAAAAGTCGTCCCCGATATATCTCGGCCCAAAAACTCTTGACACTATTTTGAATTATTGGACTTCATCCCAAGTTAAGCCCCTGTCAATCGAGTAGTTGGTATTTCGAACGGTTGTTTCATCGGGGAACCAGTCCTGGTACGAAGCTTAGGTTCACAGTGAAATTCTTCTGTTCGAGTATACCATCCTTGGAATCCACGATACTTTCTGACGGAGATCCTCGGAATTCAAGTATCGCCCGTGTTGGCACTCCGTGGTGGGTGGGGAACAAGGATGGTGAACCTTTATACATGGCAACATGGATGCCCCTTTGTTTACTCCTAATTTGTCTAATACGAAAGAGGGAAAATGAAAGTAACCTTGAAGAAGAAATTGAAGTTTCTGACAATTGTTCCGGGTTTATTGTTCTAAAAAGTAATGAAGGTCTTATACCACTGACCAAACTATCTCGATTGATAATTATCACCTGAAGTACATTTGTTTACTCCTGTGTTAAAATTAACACAAAATTGCATAATTTGTAAAGACCGGACTAAAAATGATAAAAATATCATAAAATAAAAGTGATTATAATTAACCACGATTGATAATTATCACCTGAAGTACATTTGTTTACTCCTGTGTTAAAAATTGCATAATTTGTTAAAAGGTAAAATATATTTAGGTTTAAAAATTTCAACATCATACACAAGTGTTTAAAAATTTCTCGTTAATCTAAAAATAAAACATAAAACTGCCATCATTAACAGAAACTTCAATCCACTCCTTGTAACTGCTGAAAACTTTCTTACCAAGGATAGCCCATGAAAGCCATTCAGCTTATTTCCAATGGGGTCCTTTACAAGTATCAGCTTAAAGTTCAAGTGGATATTAAAAGATCAACATGAGCGGGTAGAGGGATTACTTAATTTTAAAATAAGTGCATTATCTATGAATATATATATATATATATATATATTATTGCCATTATTATGATATGACACGTCTTTCCCGTTCTTCACTGGTATGTATCAGGTGGCACTTCACTTCTTTTTTAAATCTTTGCAAATCATTGATGGATTTGATCGAATCGTGTAGAGAATTCCAATCATGGATTCCATTGTACTAAAACGTTGTTGATTCGATGCCTTTAATTTTTGGTGTAACATAATTAACCTGACTTGATCTAGTATTATGGGCATGATGTTCATTTATTTTGATGAAATTATTTTTCAAATAAGAAGGACATTTATCATAATAGATTTTATGAGCATGGTTCAATCGAAGCTGTTTTACTCTGTTTTCAATATTTAAAAATTCTAGAGTAGATAATTCAGCTTGCTTTATACTAGTTTTTGGACCCATGCTTTTAATGAATCTAACTGTTTTTGTTTTTTGCCATTTGCAGTTTGTTTTTTAAAGCATGAGTTATACCAGCGTACCAGGAACAAGAATAAGCAAAATGACATTGAATAAGTGCCATACTTAAAGTTTTCCGCGTTTCGGCAGATAGACAATTTGCCTTTCTATACATAAACCTCAAGCGGGAATTAACCTTTTCAATAATAGAGTTAGATGGTTTTTCGTCAGACAGGACTAAAAATGATAAAAATATCATCAATAAAAGTTATTATAATTCACCACGATTGATGATAAAATTATCACCTGAAGTACATTTGTTTACTCCTGTGTTAAAATTAACACAAAAATTGCATAATGTACACAATAATATATATTATAAAACGATTGTGTCTATATTTGTATATATTTACTTACTGATTAATTTACTACATAGCAGGTGGTATCAACAGTTATAACTAACTGGCTTTGAGGGCCACTGCTACACTTTAATGTCTTAATGTCGTAAACAATACATGATTGCACCTCTGACTGCCTGATACTATTTCAGCATTCCTAAGTCATTCACCTGCACGCCATTATCATAATTATTGTCTTCTGAATTTTTTCAACCTTTTAGTTTCCAATAAAAAAATATTCGTTCTTGTGCTCAATAAGGGTAATAACAAAATTACGAATGTGTTTCCATGGAAACCTATATGACTAGGGATCCATGTGAAAGGACTTTAAAACAAATTATAATTCACACCATCCCCCTTCATTCAGAATCATACCATATTTTGCTGAATCAATTGTAAAACTGGGATTTACATCTGGCTGTGCAGAAAAAGTTTCAAGTGGATTTTCGGAACCATTTTTGTTTAATTTCTTTTGGAGTCTTTGGTGCCTCTCCAAATTTTTTATCTTAAGTCTACATTTTTCTGCACTGAAAGTGTATTTCAACTTGCCCATTTCTTTGGAAACGTAGTTCCATTTCAATTTCATGGGGTTCTTTTTTTAGCTTTCAAGTTCCTTGTAAATGCTTAGAAGATTTGTCTCTGCAGTCTTTGCCCATACATCTGTATTGCAATTTTAAGTTGTTGCTTCATTGTCGTTTTCATCTATGTCTTGTCCAATTTCAGCTGACTTTTTTCCAGTACTTGAACTGATTATCTTGGATAATATATCCGGATTTGTTGTAAAAACAAATGAAAAGGTTGATTGCAGGCAGTGTATATGTTTATTCTTCGTTTATCATAGGGGGCCGGGTGGCTCAATGAGTTAGGTCGCTGGATCTAACAACTCATACAAGCCTATCACCAATACGGCGTGGGTTCGCGCCCGGCTTTGTAAATTACAAAAAAGGGTGCACTCGACTCGCAACCGCAAGTGATAAAGTTTACCAGTTGCTTGCCCATGGTTGGTGGTTCTCTCCGGCTTCCTCCATCACTAAAACTGGTCGCCATGATATAGCTGAAATATTGTTGAAAGTGGCGTTAAACACCAAAAATAATCAATCAATCATTTATCATGCGATATTTATTAGACTACATGACATTCAGTGATATGAAAATAAGAACAAACAAAAAAAGATACTTTTTCTGGTTTTATAATTGTGACTTATTGGTGAAAAAGAGTTTCGTTGGCTCAGCAGTTATGAGACATTGATTTGCTTATTCTAAACTGCAAACTATTTACACCACACGCAGCTCCAAAACTTTGTAAATTTTTAGTCACCTTTAGGGTCCTCTTTCATCAACATATTAAAACTGATAAAAAATTCAGATTACCTCCAGTGGCAGATCTAAGAGGTGGGTTCAGGATGTTGGACCCCCTTTTTTTGGAGAAAAAAATTGAAATTCCAGGGAAAAATTGCAACTCAAGAGCCTGTATTGTTTACCTGGTTATAAAAAGAACCAATTGGTCCTTTGTAAAAACTATGTCCTGCAGTGGTAGTCATCTTGGAATTCCGAACAACTTAAAAAATCACAAAGTTTGTAAAGGACCTTCCAAGGGTTGATGTACAGTTTATATTTCTGTATTTTCCTCATATGGTCCTGTGTTAATACTATGACCTGTGGTGGCAGCCATCTTGAATTTCGGATCGGCATAAAACAAAAACTTTTTAGAGGACCTTCAAATGATTATTCCTGGGCAGATTGGTTTCAATTGTCCAAGTGGTTTCAGAGAAGAAGCGTTTTGAAACATTTTTCCCATAGAGTCAAAAGTTAAACTAAGTCCTGCCGTAGCCGTCATTTTGAATTTCATATCGGAACAAAAAACCTAGTTTGTAGAGGACCATCCAATGAACATTCATGTACAATTTGGCTTTAATCATATTTGTAGTTTCTGAGAAGAAGGCGTTTGTACATTTTCCTATAGGGTCCAATGTTGATCTATGTCCTGCAGTGGCAGCCATCTTGGATTTCCGATCGGCATAAAAAGATTGAATTTTGTAGAGGACATTCCAATGATCATTCTTGGGCAGTTTGGTTTAAATTGTCTAAGTGGTTTTAGAGAGGAAGCGTTTTGAGACACTTTTCCCATAGGGTCCAATGTTAAACTAAGTCCTGTTGTAGCCGCCATCTTCCATTTATATCGAAACAAAAAACCTACAGTTTGTAGAGGACCTTTCAATGAACATTCAGGTACAGTTTGGCTTTAATCATATTTGTAGTTTCTGAGAAGGCATTTGAACATTTTCCCATAGGGTTCAATGTTAATATATGTCCTGCAGTGGCGGCCATCTTGGATTTCCGATCGGCATAAAAACACCCAAACTTTGTAGATGACCTTCCAATGATCATTCCTGGGCAGTTTGGTTTCAATTGTCCAAGTGGTTTCAGAGAAGAAGCGTTTTGAAACATTTTTCCCATAGGTCCAATGTTAAACTAAGTCCTGCCGTAGCCGTCATTTTGAATTTAATATTTGAACAAAAAGTTTGTAGAGGACTATCTAATGAACCCTCATGTACAGTTTGGCTTTAATGATATTTGTAGTTTCTGTAGAGAAGGCATTTGAACATTTTCTCATAGGGTCCAATGTTCATCTATGTCCTGCGGTGGCGTCCATCTTGGATTTCCGATCGGCATAAAAAACAGAAACTTGGTAAAGGACATTCCAATGATCNTTCATTTACAGTTTGGGTTCAGTCAATTCATTAGTTTCAGAAAAGATCTTTGAAATTTCAGCCAATCAGAGCATATTATTGGCCCTGGCAGCCATGTTGAATATCCGACTGGAACGAAAAACAAAACCTTTGTAGAGGACCATCCAAGGAACGTTCCTGCTAAGTTTGATTCCAATTGGCCCAGTGGTTTCGGAGAAGAAGCTTGAAATGTGAAAAGTTTACAGACGACGGACGCCAAAAAATTGACCAAAACAGTCTGGAACACCCCTTTTTTTTCTCAGAACTAACCCTTTTTGAAATAATCCAGGATACACCTGCAGCCTTTCTCTCTCACAACAAATGAAAATATGATATATCAATAGTAGTGTATGCGATCAATTTTAATTAAATAATAATTTTGGATAAAAATATACCTCTTGATCTAATTTTTGCAGCCATTTCTGGATCTGCCTCAACAATTATGGTTTCTTTTCTTCCACTAGGTGATGTGACAACTAGCTCCATTTCTTCTCTTATCAGTTCTGAGAACATTTATGGGTTGCACTACTAAATAAAAATGACAAAAGCTCATTTGTTTGTGTTACATTTGTAGTAGGCGGCGTTCTGTAGGATGTGGCGTGTAAGACAAAACGTCCGAGTGTGAGGATGTCAAATCCTAAACCTGATTGAATAAACAGCATAAACCAGTGAACTGACAACAAACACTAAAACCCGTGTACGGACGACAAACAGCTCAACTATTAGATATTTGCGTACGAAGGACAACTCAACTTCTTTCTATGTATATGTTTTTTGGGGGGGGGGGTTTAACGCCACTTTCAACCATATTTCAGCTATATCATGGCGACCAGTTTCAGTGGTGGAGGAAGCCGGAGTACCCGGAGAGAACCACCGACCATGGGGCAAGCAACTTGCAAACTATATCACTTGCGGCTGCGATTCGAGTGCACCCTTTTTTGTAATTTACAAAACCGGGCGCGAACCCACGCCGTATTGGTGATAGGCTTGTATGAGTTGTTAGATCCAACGACCTAACTCATTGAGCCACCCGTGCCCCTGTATGTATATGTACACCAGGCAACTTTGTATACTGTGTAATGGCGACAGACACAAGTGACGGCAATAGAGTCAATAACTAGTTCTGAATAAAGTGAATCCCTTCAACAAAATATGCTTTAATTTGGCAAAATGTATTAACATGGTTTTCAAACGATTCATTCCCACTAAAACATTGTTGAACCTTATTTTATCAATTGATATTAATATTTCAAGTTTATTTTATCATTGATGCAATTAATATTTCAAATTTATTTGATCATTGATGCAACAACTGAAGACAAGTCGTTGGATTGCATTGCTTTGCATTAGATTTTTAGTTTATAACAATTGTATTTGCTCATAGAGATAAAAAGGATAAGACACAAGTTTTACCAACTTATGAAGTCTTCTCCTTGAAATTACATAATAAATATAACACATATACATATGAAAAAGAGCATGCACATTAATGAAAGTATAGCAGTAACAATTAAACATGTAAAAGAGAACAGAAAGACAGTGAAAAAAGAGGGGAAAAGAAGTTTAGTGTGGACACGATGATCATGCTGGGTATATTAATAACTTTATACAATGAGGAATCTTTTAGATCTTCTAATAAACTTTTAAACTTCTTTAAAAATTAAACAGTTATCTGCATCAGTTAGATTTTTGTTACTTGCAGGAAGTAGAGCAAGATCGATTTTCATTCTAAATCGATTTACACAAATCAACAGATCCCTCCTAATATCGGTGTATTTTCTACATTCAAAGAAGAAATGAAACGCATCTTCCCGAGGAACACCACAAGCACAATTTGGACTGGATACTATATTTGATTTAAATAAATCGTTGTTCAAGAAAGAAGCTGAACATTAGATTTATGTTACCCTCTCTATTGGCATCCTTAAATTTTATAGAAAAATTAATAGAAAATCTCACGATGTACATGGCCGCCTAGAACTAAAGAAAGTAATTATTTTCCTCATGTTACAAACACGAGTTTACTTTTCGTCTTTTGTATGCAATTTGAAGACCAAAACCCATCTTTTAAAATTTTAATTTGCATACATTTAACCAACACTGTCTACCCTTCTTGCTTTCAATTTGAGTTTCATTCAGTATAGTTGGCTATTCAGTCTTTATTTTCAATATTTCAAACTTACAAATCATACAGAGGGGGTTTATTCATGGTACACATTTGCTACAAGACTATTTGAGGAATTTGGTCTTGATATTGAAGAATTTGAAAATTTACATGAACCTTTTAATAATATTAAATATTATATCAAGAAAAAATTTAAGAAAATAGTCTATGATTTTTACCATCAGAAGACATTAAATAAACTCGCATCCTTTTCTGAAAATTCTAAACTTCATATATATGGTAATTTAAAGTCGGAAATTAAACTAGAGCAATACTTATTAGAGGTATCAAATTTTAAAACTCGTCAATTGTTTACTAAATTTCGCGTTAGTGACCATAAACTAGAATTAGAAACCGGAAGATATCAAAATATTCCCAGAGATAAAAGACTATGTAAATTTTGTATCTCTAATGAAATTGATGATGAATATCACTTCTTGTTAAATTGTAATAACAATAAATTGCCAAGAGATCAATTGTTTTTATTAATAAATCAATTAAATCCACATTTTATACAAGATCAACCACTCCAAAAATTGAAACAAATTTTAAATCCCAATTTTGAACTTTTGTCAGCTGTGGCAAGGACGTTAATAAGAAACACAAAAGCGAAACCAAAATACTGCATATTAATGGGCCACCCTGAAACATCCCAGGTTTAGACACCACTGTTCCTTTTTAATATGCTTATCAAGACCAAGATGGGATTTTATCTCATGTTTATTTACTCCAATATCCTTTCTAGAAAAAAAAATACTGTTTCAAGATGAAGAACAACAATTAATGCATTATCATTTACAATGAATGTTCTGAATGATCCAAACTAATACCCTGTATATGCCTGATGACAGGGTAAAGAAGAACTGAAAAGTATGTTCGAAATAAACAAAATATCACACCTGCTGCAATTTAGTTGAACGATATTAAACACAAAAAATACAATGGTCAACAAATTAATTTATTTACAAATCAGAAAATATCATGGGGAAATATTGAAAAACAGTTAAATACATGTATGTAAAACAAGTTAAATAATATTTTGTGACAACAAAAATATACAATATAACAATGTTAATCATATAAATGTACAATTTACAAAAAAAAGAAAAAGACAAAATGTACACTACACATGTATACATCTAGGAGCATTATTCTATGAAGTTTTCATTTTCTAAAAAAAAAAAAATTGAAATGAATTGCGCCAAAAGTTTTTTAAGATTGCAAAGTGACCCAACACTTGTTTTCAATTTTTTTTTTCAAATATATTTTTATCATGCTTACCACTTTTGTTTATAAAAACTGTTTAACACTTCCCCCTCTCCAAAAAAAAAAAGAAGAATAAAATGGTACAAAAATGTAGCTCACAGTCATTAATATCTTTTTTTTAATAGAAATTAATTTCACATTTTTTTTTATTCAAAATACAATGTACATGTACATTTGTACCTTCATGTGCTATTGTAAAAAAATAAGTTACTTTTATTTTAGACAGTGGCTGATAAAAGTTGTAACCTGGGCCCAGGTCTGGGTGAAAAACTGTGGGCCCCAAATCAAAGTTATTAAATATAAAGTGAAATTTTATTATTTTTTTTTAAATAAATAAAGGATATAATGAAAAATACATATATTTATGTACAATAAAAACACATGATTGACGTTTGTGAAGAAATACATACATTTGTCTTTGAAAAATTGTCACGTGACAATTTTTCAAATCAGATTACAGATGCTAATAAAGCTTGTCAAGCGAAATATCCGTCGATTTAATTACTTGTATAATCTTTTTGTAGACATATAGTTATATTTGTTATATTTTAACATCTTTTTTTGATATCGTTGTGCTAACATTTTAGACGTTTAATAATTTATAATATTAATCATTTTTGTTTGTTTGCACAGAATCGCTAACACTTGTTTACGATCCGATATCCCGTAGGTTCCATATGTTGGCTACCTTTTCAGATGTTTATATATATATACTGCACATGTGTTGAGTTCCATTGTTGCAAATGCATTGAAAATTTTGTATGGGGACAATATCTCAGAAATCATAAATTTAGAAGATGACAATACAATCTTATCGCCTTCTGTGTAACTTTGAATTGTCAATTAAAAACTCTTGGTTTTCACTGTTGACACGAATGTTCCCACGTTTTGGTTGTAGAGCTTGGGCTCCGACAGCCCGCATCCGTGTCATCATGTGACGAACATCATACACAGTAGGGTTACTATTGTCACCAACCTTATGACGGTAATGCCCAAAGTGTTGTTCTAAGGGGTCCTGATTAAAACTATGTGCCATTACAAATTGTGCACCAGAATCTAATAGGAATTTGACACTGTCTACAATAGAATGAACACTGATCTTAAGTCCAGTTAGAGTTTGATGACTCAAAAGCATTCCTCTCCTCTCTTTTTGTGTGAAGTGGCCTGGTCGGTTCATAACTGATTGTTCCCATTCTGTAAAATACTGCAGAAAATCCTCCTTTAACCAACGAAGCCTATCATCATCAGTCGAGCGATAAGGATTCAAATCTGGGTTGCGTTTGTTACGGCCTTCAAACAGGTTTCGCACATTCATACAGTCAAAAAAAAACGATTCATTACACGCAAAAAATTTACTGTTTCTGAGATATTGTCCCCATACAACATTTCCAATGCATTTGCAACAGTGGAACTCAATACCTGTGCAGCCATGTTGACTTTCATACATCCAAATGGAGTAATAGTAATGCGGCTTCTTGTTAGGTTTGGACATGGACTGTACAAAGAAAGTTCACAGTGTTCCTCAAATAACCGTAGCAAATGTAACCATGAAATAGCCTTTCCATCCTTCCACATTTTTCGGGTGTTCTTGTGTGAAAATGAATTGCAAAAGCAATTTCTTGTGGTTTTGATTAGGTGTGGAACATCAGATATAAAATATATCTTTCGGTCATCTACAGAATAAGGATTTTCAGTGAAGTGAATGAATTCGTTGACTTCTCCATGAATGTTAAAAAACTTCCGGTTCGCAGATGCTCCATCACATGTAATAAATAGCACTTTCAAATTTACAATGCTAGTTTCCAAAATACGAATTGCTTTCCAGATTACAGGGTAAAGAAAGTCAGCTGTGCTACTCATAGTTGCAAATCCTGCTAAGGGGAACTTTAAATCTGTTGTAATGCCTCGTACCATGACCACAATCATAAACTTTGCGATATCAGACTCACAATCAGTCTTGCCACATTTTTCAAACTCCATTATCTGGTTTCCAACTTTGTCCAGATTACAATACCCTATAAGCTCACCACTGTTCTTGTCATATACCAATTCAGACTTAACATTAATTTCATCAAATAATATGCCAACGTAAGTCCTCCAAGGTTCATCTGGACTGTACATATCTTTCTTCACTGCTTCATCCTTCAGCACTTGCAGTACATCAGGTTGATAACCATTACCTTAAAAAAAAGAATGAAAAACTGTATAATTTGTTTCTATTAAAGGGCAATAACTCTAAAATGGAATCGGAGGCTTCCAAGAGATTGGTTATTATTTCTTATTAACCTGTATACCTATGACTATCATGACCTCGTTTTTAGGATCCACTGAAGTTAAATCAGCGTCAAGTTTTGTGATTAGGTCTGTTTCTCAGTAACCACACATTATGGATCAACTGTAGGATCCTGAGGTGTACATTTTTTTGTATGTATCAGGATGTCAGCCTGGCATATGCCATGTCATCTGACCTTGACCTGATTTTCATGGTCCTATGTCGTGACTGCTAAATTTGGGTCAAGTTTTCGCATTTAGGTCAGTTTCTCTGTCGCCACGTGCACATATTATGGATCAACTATATATGTATGATCCATGCATTCATCCTAGAATGTACATGTCACATGACCTTGACCTCATTTTGATGGTCCATTTACTTATCTAACCATGCTTTTTTTTATTTGGCTGTCTTACAGGTGAGACAAACCCTGTGTCGACACTTATTCATATCAGATCTGTTATCATGCCCTCAGTCCTGATATCAGTTCTCGAGTCTTGTTGGCTCTCCCCCAGTTGATAATAGAACCTAGACAGGGTGTGATAACGGATCCGACTTGAAAAAGGCCATGTAATAATCTATATATATCAAAAAGCAAATATCATATTCATACTGTAAACTTACCACTTTTAGTGTAGTGCGAGTAGTCAAATAATGTTCTGGTACTTGGTAATGTGATGAATCCAGAGTCCCTCAGGGCATCATATGCAGTGTTGGATTTCTGTCTTAGATATAAACACCATCGAAGAATCATTGGATGCCATTTCATTCCTTTGCTTGAATTAACGTTGATACTTTTAAACTGCTCGCACCAAAAAAGTCGTTGGTATGAATTGGCATCTGGGAAAGCCTTCTCCATCTCATCTGTGCATACTGCCATAGCATCTTTCATTTCCATTGACTGACAAATGTTTAAAGTTACACCACTGTTAGCAACATCTTTCTGAAATTGTCTTTGCACACGGGCTATTTCATTTTGAAGATTGTTTATCTTTTCTTTTTGCTGAAATATTTTAAAACAGCTTATTAAAGATCCTACTCGTGTAACACCAACATCAAGTACCATCATAGATCGAGTACTGTCACCATCACTTTTTCTTCGCTTTTCTTCAAGTCGGTTCTTTCGGCAAATCAATATTCGTCTTGGATGGGAACATGGTGAACATCTATTTCCTTGAACAAGAAGTGCACATTTAACATTTCTAACTGTAGATGAATAGGACAATAATCCTTTAACTGCACCAAAATCTCCTTCTCTGTAACCATGACAAGGGCTTGAAGGGGTGGATTTGGAATGGTGTTCAATGGCACTACCAACTGGTGTTAAGTCTATAAATTCTTGTTCATGGTTTCCAGTGCAAACTGAATAGCTTGTTAATTTTGCCAACAATGACTGAATGTTTGAAAGACTGTCATACATCTTTGGTAGACCTATCCAAAGGTCATGATCTTGATCGAGTTCAATTCTGTGGATATATATCTTGGCACTATAGTCACTGTTTATTGTAATGTTCAGTTTCACAGATACATTCTCAGCTGATGGGTATAGTTGAACAATTTGAATATTTTCACAATTTGGATTGCACACATACGGCATATCGACATACTCAAGCACTTTATTTTTCAGTTCTGTAAAAGGATTTACATATACTGTTGTAGTACATTCAATGTCTATATACTGCCCTTCTACAACAACATTTTCAATATCATCAGAGGTATCCAGTTCATTGTCTAACGTTTCATCAACTAAACAGTTCTTAGCAATTGTTGTGTTGTCGTTTGTCAATGTGTATGCATGATCAGCATCAGGAATATAATGTGTTGATGTGTTGTTCTCCTCTGGTAAATTATGTGCGATGTTTTTTAGTGGTTTAGGAGTCCTCTGTCTTTTGCGGTAGTAAGGCACATTCTGTCTCTTTTTTCTAGGCATGCTGAAAAAAAGGACATTTTTATTAACATGATCACACTTGTATTTTAATTATAATCATATTCATATTTACATCACAAATCCAGTGGTGGATGCAGGGATGCACAGGCACAAAATTAATCACAAGTCAAACAAAGGTGTTAATTAATGGTCTCGGGTGAATGACTTCTCTCTGTC
>MJUT01033506.1:39864-51862 GCA_002080005.1 Gigantidas platifrons
AGGGTGTGATAACGGATCCGACTTGAAAAAGGCCATGTAATAATCTATATATATCAAAAAGCAAATATCATATTCATACTGTAAACTTACCACTTTTAGTGTAGTGCGAGTAGTCAAATAATGTTCTGGTACTTGGCAATGTGATGAATCCAGAGTCCCTCAGGGCATCATATGCAGTGTTGGATTTCTGTCTTAGATATAAACACCATCGAAGAATCATTGGATGCCATCTCATTTCTTTGCTTGAATTAACGTTGATACTTTTAAACTGCTCGCACCAAAAAAGTCGTTGGTATGAATTGGCATCTGGGAAAGCCTTCTCCATCTTATCTGTGCATACTGCCATAGCATCTTTCATTTCCATTGACTGACAAATGTTTAAAGTTACACCACTGTTAGCAACATCTTTCTGAAATTGTCTTTGCACACGGGCTATTTCATTTTGAAGATTGTTTATCTTTTCTTTTTGCTTAAATATTTTCCCAATTAGCTCTTCTCTTGACATGTTACAGTGTCTGAAATTTTTTGATAAATAACTTGGAGTACTGTCACCATCACTTTTTCTTCGCTTTTCTTCAAGTCGGTTCTTTCGGCAAATCAATATTCGTCTTAGATGGGAACATGGTGAACATCTATTTCCTTGAACAAGAAGTGCACATTTAACATTTCTAACTGTAGATGAATAGGACAATAATCCTTTAACTGCACCAAAATCTCCTTCTCTGTAACCATGACAATGGCTTGAAGGGGTGGATTTGGAATGGTGTTCAATGGCACTACCAACTGGTGTTAAGTCTATAAATTCTTGTTCATGGTTTCCAGTGCAAACTGAATAGCTTGTTAATTTTGCCAACAATGACTGAATGTTTGAAAGACTGTCATACATCTTTGGTAGACCTATCCAAAGGTTATGATCTTGATCGAGTTCAATTCTGTGGATATGTATCTTGGCACTATAGTCACTGTTTATTGTAATGTTTAATTTCACAGATACATTCTCAGCTGATGGGTATAGTTGAACAATTTGAATATTTTCACAATTTGGATTGCACACATACGGCATATCGACATACTCAAGCACTTTATCTTTCAGTTCTGTAAAAGGATTTACATATACTGTTGTAGTACATTCAATGTCTATATACTGCTCTTCTACAACAACATTTTCAATATCATCAGAGGTATCCAGTTCATTGTCTAACGTTTCATCAACTAAACAGTTCTTAGCAATTGTTGTGTTGTCGTTTGTCAATGTGTATGCATGATCAGCATCTGGAATATAATGTGTTGATGTGTTGTTCTCCTCTGGTAAATTATGTGCGATGTTTTTTAGTGGTTTAGGAGTCCTGTGTCTTTTGCGGTAGTAAGGCACATTCTGTCTCTTTTTTCTAGGCATGCTGAAAAAAAAAGGACATTTTTATTAACATGATCACACTTGTATTTTAATTATAATCATATTCATATTTACATCACAAATCCAGTGGTGGATGCAGGGATGCACAGGCACAAAATTAATCACACAGTCATCGACTTCAGTTGTGGAGGTCATTTTCTAGTTCGTTACTTCGGAACGCCCATAACGCTATTCGGAAAGCTTCGAATGTTACCCATGAACTGATCAAGTGACAGAAAATCGATAATCAGCTGTTCGTAATGTTTATCTGTTGATAGGATAATTAACTTGTAAAATACATAATAGGCAAGTCAAACAAAGGTGTTATTTAATGGTCTCGGGTGAATGACTTCTCTGTCAGTTCATGAATTGTTTTCATATAATTTTAAGAAACTTGCCATTTATTTTAGCACTATCGTTTTAAACGCATCGAAATTTTTAACATCATTTTACGTTTTTAAAATGGGACGGAAAAGAAAATGACCAAGATATTGTCAATGCTATTTATAAATATTTTGGTAACTCTCCAAAAAATATGTCTAGGTTAGACAAAATTTATGATGTGATGAAAACCTCTGAAAATCATGCCACCAGATTTAAAAAAGTACATATACCCTTATATTGTTTTAACATGTATGCAGTAAGAAAATAAATAAATGATTAATATTTATGTGCGTTTTTAGTGCCAAAAATGTTTGAAGTATTTATGGCTCAAAATATTTTAAAGTGGCTCAAAAATTTAGTGTTGGCTAAAAAAAAATCAACCCAGAGGAAACCCTGAAATGGGACTGCAAAGAATTTTTTTCTACAATTATTGACATACAATGTAGGAGATAGAACAGAAAGTTTATCATCCTGATATGCCAGGCTATGCACATGTCCCATTTTGGGGAGAGAGCAAACATATCAGGTTATAAAATTGGTAAAATAAGAAAAAAACATAACTGGGACAGCATAGAAATTTTTTCTACAATTATTGACATATACTAGTAGGATATAGAACAAAAAATTATCATCCTGAAATGCCAGGCTGGAGAGTTTTAGAATGCACATGTCGAGGTGGTCACTTCCGTGAGGACCTCAAATACATGTTTGAAAATTCTAAATTTTTGGCGACAATACAACGATCATGTACACGATTTGTTAACATATACTTATATATTTCTGTTGAAACCATCTTTTGATGATATATGATTCATTTGGAAATGTATACTCATGGCTATAATACTTACATGATATTTATCTATTTGTCAAGTGAGCAGCTGTCCGCCATTATGGGGGGACGCCAAGGTGTATAACTTGCGATCTCGCGAAGTCACGCGTATCGCGATAGTTCGTTTCCGACTACATAGAATGTACACACAGTTGCCAATCCTTTCAATATACGTCCTTGATGTAATTAAGAAAAAAATCACTTTTGTAGAGAGACAGAAGCGACAGTTAAGAAGAGGAAAATTTCAGCCGGACCTCCCGATCAGCCTAAAAAACCCACAGAAGAGAAGAAGAAAGACCAACCACCAGTCAAAAAGTAATTATGAAATCATAACTTCAGTTGTAATAGACATTTAGACAAGTGTTTGTAAATCCAAATACCATACGATCATGACACATAGGCGTTCGTATTGGATTGAAGATTCCTATTTGACGCGTCTCGTTAAATTTGTGTTTTCAATAATATACGAACTCGTGCAATATTCTTCCATATTGTACATAGCATTCTACCATATCTTATTAATCTTGATGAATAGCACAACGAGATCCCAGTAAAAAACATTAACACAACTCGTAGTTATCAGGTATATGAAATAACATATTAACATTATTTGTCGATTTGTTGGACAATTATTTAAATGGTAGAGTACTGATATCATTCAATGGAACATTAGTTCTGTTTGATTAATTATCAATATGATTTTCTACTGGTAATCACCAACGTCCTATATTACGGTCTCGTTCTTTTCTTTTAAATCATTTGATTTTATATCATGAAAATGCTCATTTAGAAGGTAATATATCAATTTGCATTTTAAATATTAAGCAACAAAATGGAAAATAAATACCGCATTATCAGATCAGTTCTAAATTTAATCATGAACACGTATAAACAGATGGATGAATGATAACTTGCCTTGCAAAAGACACGTAGAACCCCAAAAAAAATTAATGATAAAAAAGGTACAAAAATAAATGAAAACCATAGTACACGTGTTTAAGCTATCCTATTTTGAAACAAATCAGCTATGAAAAGAAAGTTAAAACATTGATGGTCATCATTACCACATCGGTGGCATAATGGTTAACGTGCTCGCCTCGAGGGCGGTAAATCGTGGGTTCGAGCATGGGTCGGGTCAATCCAAAGCATTAATGAGAAAGAGCAAAGACCGGTCGGCTCGGAATTGGAAAAAATGTGTCCGAGAGGAGCGACATGTCCACCCGCGGATTGTTGTTTCAGTGACCTATAGCACTATAAAAACTCACCTCATTGAAAATTAACTTCTCGTTATAATATAGCTGAAAAATTGCTGAATAGGCATTTAACAACACTCACTCAATCACTCACTCAATTTCACCAATATGAATAACCATTGTCTTTATATTTTGTAGACTAATCTGTAGTTTTATAATTTAATTTTACTCTGTGTGTGTAACGTTATTATATTATCAGTTAAGCTCAATAATTATTAGATAATAATAAGTCAGGATCAAAAATAAAATGAAATGATTGATAAAATAAATTGATATTTACAATCCATTTGGTAATCATGCATATATCCCCGATGCCACCTACGAAAGAGGATATGGTATACAAACATTTTATTGTTTTCATTTTTAATTTCAACTTGTGGAAAACACAATATCTTTCTTCGGTTTATTGATACAGAAGTGTCATTAACATTACAATGAGGTTTATATTGTTGGGTCTACCATATATCCTAGACAACCGTTTAATATTAACATTTATTTTATCGACAGTCACAGTCGGGCTGCAGAGCTACTGTGAAACATGCATCAGATTCATGGGTGGTGGTGTAAATCTGAGGTGCATTCAGAGTATTCTGACAGATCTATTAAGAGTTTAATCCAATATAGAACCAATTCCTCATGCAAACAATTCCACGAGTAGAGGAAGAGCCGTTTACCTTCCAGAACATCTCATTTTACTGCTAATATTTAGTGCGGAACGTGTTGTTCATGCATTGCGTGCACGAACATGATGATCGTTATGACATATCCATTTCTCAAATGGTGATGAATATGTTTACTCTTATGTAAAATGTAATCTTTCCGTTATCACCGACATGGTTTTTGGTGAACTTGACAATACGATTAGAATGTCGGGTATTTAATTAGAGACATGAATTACTTACTCATCGAGAGCACATGGGTTCACCCTGGTTTTTTGTTGTTGTTGTGTTTTGTGGAATCCATGTTTTTCATTTTTCTAGTTGTCTGTTTTTTGTGTTGTTTCTCGTCGGCATGTGTCTTGTGTACTACATATTTCTTTGGATCGTCAATTCTTGAATGACCCATTCGATTTTTACTAATGGGTATTTACTGTTCTGATTCAAGTATCATTTATTTGATAATTTGAAATTTGAATACTAGTAACAGGAAAATGACAAAAAATTAAATGGTCGACATAACACCAATTTCAAGATGCAGAATGGTATGATATAATTACAGTAAAATAATTAAACATAGGACATTATATTCATGCCTACTCATACTATAACAACTGTTGTAGTACATCATAAAATATCAAGTATTGTTCAATTTGGAAATTGTCAGTTAATTGTCTCTATCGATCAGCCATATACCAATGATACAAACAGTTGTTAATCTTGTGTATATAACTACAATTATACAATATTGTATGTATATGTAATACAATTCAATAACTCCCCTTGACCTGTGCTACAAAAAGTTAAACGTGAAGACTGTTATACTTTTGTATCAAACTGACTTTATACAATATTGTATTAACATGTAATTAAGAAATATCACTTTTGTAGAGAGACAGAAGCGACAGTTAAGAAGAGGAAAATGTCAGCCGGACCTCCCGATCAGCCTAAAAAACCCACAGAAGATAAGAAGAAAGACCAACCACCAGTCAAAAAGTAATTAATAATAATAAATATATATAAATATCGTAAATGTTAATAAACGTTAGAGAACAACCTAGAGAAACTTGCATATTCGCTGATGATGCTGAAATATTGCTACTGATGGAAGGGTGGTCGACTTTTGGAAAAGTGATGCCAATACGTTTGTCATAGTGTTTTGTTTTTAATCTTCCCTCATTGTCGATTTCAACGTGAAGGAAAAGGTACGAAGCAGATTTTTCTAGTATTAGTACTATCCTTAACTTCAATGTATATACAATGAATTTGTTTTCTTCAAAATTAGATACATGAGTCAATATTTTGTGTAGCAAATGACAATTCATACAACAAATAAGGTAGAACACGCAATATTATATACTTTATGTGAATGTTTGTAGATCCACCATTATAAGGACATATAAACAATAACAATAGAATATTATTAGCTACACATAAAGTAGCTCGAGCCCCATATTTAACTTACTGACCCCGAATATATAGTATTAGGTCACTAACACACTGTGTAACGAATATATCTTACTTATTACCTTTGAATGAGGGATTTAGATGTAACTGCATCAAAACTAATAAATATGTATTTTTTTGTGTTGTGTGTAAGTGATTCATATGTGTCGCTATAACATTATTTGGTGACTTGTGGAATGTTACATTGGTCAAGTCATTGAACCAACATTTGGGGACAAACTTACTCGGGTCAATTATTTTTTTATTGTCGTCATGGTAATATTTAAAAAAAAATTATTACGTTTGTTTATAATTTCAACGTCTGTTGTCAGGGCGAAACGTGTCAGTGTCTCGTTGTTCAACGTCATCTTTGTTTTGAAATAAAAAAGGGGAGATAACTCTACTACTAACCGTGTATTAAAATCTACTGACCGTGTATTGAATATACACGGTTTCCACGTGATCACTTTAAACCAATGATATTCCTAGAAGTTTGTAAGAAGTAAGATATTGCAAGTTACATAGTGTGATAGAGACCTAATACGATATATACGGTGTCAGTAAAGTACACACGGGAAGAGAGTATATGGACCTCACTAACAGTGTATGTATCGTATTGGGTCAATAGCGAACTATGTAACGAATATATCTTACCGAGTACACAATCATGAGGCATTGAGAAATATGTGTACCTAAAGTCATAGATATTATGCAAGTGTTGAAGTGATATATTTGAGTAACTGTAACACTATTCATGAGATTGGAATTTTGGGACAACATATTTGCAAAATTTATAAAAAGGGCGATTGTGACCGTGATCGTTTGGTAGTTGGATTTACAACTACATATGCAACCAGTTCCTATCACAACAAAAGTTGTGAGTTCGAATCCCACTCTTGTCTAGGTTCATTTACTGAAGCTCACCAGTTACGTGTATGTGTGAGAAAACAGTCGGGGTATATAACAATTGTGCGATCTGAACTCCAGGATATGAATGAAGGAAGTTTATTGCCTAGTAAAATTAAAAACGCTGCGCTATCTTTGTACATAGAGCGTCGGAAACACATGCGTGCTTTGCCTACAGGTAGAAGTGAAGGTCAGGATGCAATACACATTTTAAGTTTGGAAACTAACAAATTTGAACATTTTGTACTAGTTAACGACAAAGATTCCGAAATTGTTTACTCCGCAAGCCAATCTTCAAACACTATTTAATATTGACATGAACTTTTTAATAAAATATATATCCTGCTGAAAATCCTACTTCCACCTCCCCGTGGTGAGCAGGGGTTAACAGGTTTTACCATGTTAATTGTCGGAAAAGTAATTGTCGGAAATGAAACAAAATAATTGCCGGAAATGAAAAAAATATTTCGGAAATGAAGTGCATATTGCCGGAAATGAAATGCAACGTTCATTCGATGCAACAGTATGTGTTTGTCAGTGACTTGTGGCATGTCGGTGGTTTTCACCGGGGTTCATCCGCCAATAAAAATGACCACCACGATATAACTGAACTAGTGTTGTAAGTCGCTAAAGCAATAATTCCCACACTTAGGGTAAAACATGAAGAACAATAACACATTTTAAACAGATACTCAGCTTGCTTGTCGTCTTGTTTGTTTACAGATGAACATAACCGCTCTACTACTAACCGTGTATTAAAAATACAAGAAGTTAATAACCGTGTACTTTAAGAATACGTTTCCACATGTCAACTGAAAACCAATGATAGAAGTATGTAGAAGGAAGATATTATGAAATACATGTACAAAAAGGATAATACAAGATGTACAAATATTTGTAATTAGTACTTAGATTTTAATTTCTATTTTTAAAATTAACTATTTTAATGGCATTATTTGTTTATCTATTTTTTTCTAGACCTACAGCTGTGGAACAATACAGATATAGGTGTACCAGGTGTAGGTAGGTATTATATTTAGTATTATAAACGTAATAAGGTGTAATAGCAAACTAAAATGGATATCGAGTGAATGTCGTCTTTACGGGAAGATACGTGTCCTAGAACTACTATCTGAAGTTATACACGAACATATTATACCTTTTCCTCTATATACATAACTTAAATGGAATTTGTAGGATGGAATATATTTAGCAATGTCAGCTACAGTTGGTTTGATAGCTCAACAACAAATCATTTTATGATGTGCCATTCGAATTTACTACACGTGAGAATATGATATTTGATAGAGATTTGATTTTCAAGATCAATGTGATGATACGATATCAGTTATCGGACATACATGTTATTTTAATATATAAGTGGTAGATCAGTTAATCTCTATATCTACGTTTTTATTTTGATTTATTATTCATAACATGCATGGGACATAGAAATTGGTGCAATAAAAACAACCATCCACAGTCATGTATATCATATCATTTTATTATATGGGAATATAAGATTCAGATTCAGCAATACATTCAAATAAAATAAGTTGTACTAATTGTAATTAATTTAGCTTGACTAGGATGGCACAGTTTTATAAGTTGGGCAGTGTGACTAATTAGAGATATGCATGTTATACACGATTGCCTTACACATAATTTTGTTTTCAACCCATGATAAACCATATGAAGAAGAAACCTATTTCAAAACAATGTTATGTTGCATCTTTGCCTGGCAAGTTAGGAAAACAATGTTATGTTGCATCTTTGCCTGGCAAGTTAGGAAAACAATGTTATGTTGCTTCTTTGCCTGGCAAGTTAGGAAAACAATGCTATGTTGCTTCTTTGACTGGCAGGATTATTGTCGCGTCATATCAATTAAGCAGTGTAAATGTTACTCCAAGTAGAGAAAACATTTATGTTTTTACAAGTGAAATGGGCACCGGGTCATGTATGTCATCTTAATATCTGACGTACAACTAACAAATGGTGTATAATATGTGTGTTGCTGCTTTCAAGGTTTCAAGCTTTAATACAAACCATTCTTTCCCCGACCGACATATTGAGCTCTATTTTGATTTATCTGGAACCATAGTTACGTTTCCCTCTATAGATATATACTTTGTTTATTTACAATTACCGTACATCATATTTATATTATTTGTTTTTCAAATTCTATCTGTTGAGGGTTTGGTTCAACGTTTTATACTTATAGCATATATATTTTGTATTGTAGGACAGAACGTCTTATTTCGTAAGTAGCATATTATTTATTACTAAGTAATATTTTCTAATATTTAGCAAATGCATAGACAAATCAGTAGCTTTTATACAAGATTAAGCATGGCAGTGTGTTAAACTAATCAGAAATAAACCGTATTCTGATTGAACCTCTGCTTCCATTTTATTATATAGATATCGATGAAATACCGTGATTTCCGAGTTAAATAAAAACGATAATTTCACTAGTGAAATTACCATTTCATATTTTCACTCTCGCTATTTTTTCCGCCATTTTTCGAGCCGGAACTATTTTTTTAGAATATTATATGGAGTGATGTCCTTTTGCTACATTTCATTGACAGATTGTTAGTTTCATTTATGATCAAGGAAAGATTTAAAAAATAAGCAAAAGGATATCTTAATCTAGTATTTCATTGCGATACAATAAAAAGCAGATAAATTTGGCAAACATTGACATGTTTTAATACTTTTCATAGCAGAATTATTCGCTAAAAACATGTGGTCTCGTTAGAAAGAATCTTTCCAACAGTAGGATAAAACTTTAACCACCCCCAAAAGATCGTCTGCTATAAATTAACTCCAAATAACAGTGTTCGTTCTATTGCTTCTGTTGAAATGAATCCATTTTTTTCAAAGTTTTCGTCAACCACAAGTTCAATGACTTCTGACACTTTTATGGGAACACTTACATTTACGGAGGAACATTTAATTTTAACAATCCTAAGTCTAGTCAGAAAAGACAAAGTGGTGATTCCGGACTACAAATAGCAAAAACTAAATATAAAAGAATCATACCTTTATCGTTTAATGGTTCCGATTCTGAGTGAACTTTAGTCCAGTTTCCTTCCGTTAAAATCCGTTTGAATTACACATTTAACGTTTGAACCGTTTGGACCCACATTTAACGATTTACATTTCCTAGCTGTTATATTGTTAAATTACTTGTTTTCTAATTATATAATTCATCGTATTTGAAATAGTTTTGGTTTTGTTAACGGCCAAATATTGGTATGCATCCGACTTCTTTCACAAACAAATCTTCCCACAAGGGTACGAATGAAATGTACATACGAAACATACATCAAGTGTCAATAAATAAAATTGTGTCTTTCAAGGTCGAGTGTATACTATGGTCACAATGTTTACAAGTAACCAACATGGAAATTATATTCCTAATCGAAATATGTGCACATGAATTTATTTATTTACAAAATTGAAAGCATTAGACAAACTTTTCAGTCAACGAGTTGATAAGGACACAGTTGTATATTAATGCGCAATAAAGAAATAAACACATGCAATGCAGATGAAAAAAAAATATCAAATTTATTGACTGAAAACAGTCTATATAATAAACAGTATTACTAACTTCGATGTCCGATTACCAAAATACGTCACTCATGACCACACAACACTGAACATTCACTCATGCGCATCGCGCATTCGTGAATTATCAGTTGTGCGGTCATTCGTGACATATTTTTGGTAAACGAACATCACAGTTAGTTATACTATAAATATCAGTTACATGTGTGTCCTGTTAATATGCATCTAACAATATATTCCTATCTAATATGTTATGACTACCTTATTGGGTCATTTAAGTATCAATTATTGTATGTCTATATTTTATTAAGGAACAGGTGAGAGTAAGCATTGTAGTGGGATATCCTGCATAGATGGGTGCATTAAAAAATAAATACCGTCAATTAAATATAAAACAATGAACATAGACTCAATTCTTGCAACAAAATCATGATATATATTGGGAATGCATTCATTTTATTTCATTTTCGCCTTGCTATTCTCATCGAAAAAACATATCTAACTAACTTATATTAAACAAAACACTGGTGTTGTATTATGTGTTCCTTATACATCACATTTAATTCACAAAAACAATCTTGCATCTACAATACACAACATTTTGTTTTAATATGTTAGAATAAAATAATCGTCGAAAGATAAAATATGCACATATATATAGTCAGAATATTATATTAGTAAATATAAAACAAAATAAAACATAAAATACAACTAAAGAACGAGTAACACAAACTCAACTGAAAACCGATATTATTTGGGAGAAATAGTGCATGTAAAGTACAGAAGTGGGTGGCACGATCTCCCTGGTGATCCAAAGAGATATTTATTCTTTGAAAATTCAAGAGGGGTATCATAGCCTATGATTTATGGGACATTTATTATTTCTTTTATCATAATTTCTATTATGTGGATATAAGATTGCTAAAGAAATATCAACTTCTTCCGCAGAACTGCATTGCTTGCCAACTGATTACACATGTCACCGATATTCTCTAGATGGTCTTTTATACATTTTTACATTTTCCAAAGCAATTCTTAATATTGATCTTTGCCTGTGAAAACATTATTTTAAAGGGTTCTTTTCCATGCACAATTAGATGAAAATAACACAAGTTGCAAAACAAATATGGTGTACCCGCTAATTGCTATCAAATAGTATTGTTATCTGCAAAGTTTAAATCTCTATAAATTGTAAAAACAAATAATGTTTGTTACGAATAGAATATTCTAGGTATCAATATAAGAAATAATACCATCCAATAAAGGAAAGTTTAAGCAGTGATGGTCACTTGTGGTACCTGTCGTGTTGCCCTTGTTACAAACCCAGTGATAAGTCATCAATGAAGAAAGGATCAGGTTATGATTACGACAAACGGTACATATTCGTGGTCGTTTGTGGTTCAGATATCCCATAATATTAACGAAGACATGATTGCGACATCAAAACCTTCGAAGTGATGACTTTAACTTAACCACTAGGAATCCTTACTTTAGTAGATCCCTGTTTAGCTCTAAATCTATCCCAAGACAATCATGCTAGAAACCACAAGCTCTT
>MJUT01033506.1:63504-74280 GCA_002080005.1 Gigantidas platifrons
AACAAGTACAATTAATTAATAGTAATATATCAGTACTAATTTATATATAATGACAACATAAAAGTTATCATATTTTGTGAAATCATTATTAATTTTGGGGTTCTTATTTTCCTGGATTTCGTGGATTTGGTTTTTCAGGCAAAACTTAAAAATTAGTATCCATCGAAATAAAATGTTCACATTGACTGTTGCCTATAGTTCTTGAACCCAAGGATCACTGTATTTTTGTAGAAATCGTTAATATTGGTGTAAACGAACAAAAGCACTTTCACATTGTATAGAATTGAACATTGTTGGTGTGTATGCTATGAAACAAGTAAATAGTTGCGTATGAACCCGTTTTATATCCGTAGTTCCCTGTGTAGTGTTTTGTATATCACTGTTTGCCCTTTTGTTCGTTTATCCTTTAGTCGCTTCATTGTTTGTCCCTACGCCATTTACGGCTCCTGATCACCTCTTATGTATCTTTCTGACGTACATATTACAGATAATATTTAGTCGGATGTGGAACCTGTACCTATTATGTCTACGTAGACAGTGATAATTGTTGTATACCTAGCTGTAACATAGAAACACTGAACTAAATATTATCCTCCGTCAGTATCAGTTGTTTCTGGTGAGGTTTTTTATCCTGTCCATCCTGTCCTTTATTCATTCTAGGAAGACTTCATACACAGGAGATTTTCAGGGAAAATGAAAAGAATCTAACCAGGTCCTTTAATTTTAAGTTCTGTTATATAGATAATGTCCTATCACTAAATAAGGTTGATGAGTTTGTCGATTGCATCTATGCCATTGAGCTTGAGATAAAGCATGCCACAGATACAGAGAAGTATACTTCATACCTTGACCTACACCTTGACATTGCCTGTGACGGCTCGTTAAGAATGGAATCATTCGACAAAAGATATGCTTTCAATATTTCCATTGTGAGCTCTCTATTTATATGTTGGAATATGTGACAACATTACAACAACACCTCCATGTGGAATACATATCTCTCAGTTGATCCGATATTCCTGAGTCTGTATTTCCTATTATGATTTACTTGATAGAGGGTTATTCCTGGCGATGAAGCAGCTACTAAATCAATTGTTTATCATGGTTAAGATGAAGTAATCTCTTGGAAAGTGTTACGGTTAGCACCATGACTTGGTTACTGAATAGCTGTGTTACAAATGACTACGAATATGTTATGTTTGTTGTTCATGACTTATCACCAGGTCTGTTGCAAGAGTAACACGACAGGTGCCACATATGGAACATGAACTACTTATTCTTGCGAAACACCCTTGTTCACTCCCGGTTTTCGGTAGGGTTCTTGTTGCTCGCTCTTTGGTTTTATATGTAATGTCATTGTTTGTTCTTTTTCGTTTGGCCATTTCATCGTCGTTACTTCTTCGATTGACGGAATTTAGTTAGCCCTGATACCTTCAAACCTTTCCTACGTTAATATTCCCTCTTGTAATAGATGTTAAACAGTTCTTGAATTGTCCACCCTTTTTAAAGTATTTCTCTGACCTCACATTAATGTTTGAACAGTTAATTATTATTTTGTTCATTTGTATATGAACATTAGGTTTGATCATTTTATGTTTAGCAACATGTTTAAATATTGTTGAACGTACGGGTCTTCCTGATGTATCTCCATTACAAGGCACCTTTTTTTACCTATATCAAAGACATACCAGAAACAACAACATCAGCCGAGACAAAATTGCGTGTAGGTCATATCCTGCTGTTTCAATCCATCATTACTAAGTTGATAGCAACCTGTCCCACAAAGATCTAGTATCACTAGCAGATTGAGACGACCAATAGCAAATCAGCTATTTTATTTTAAAAACATTGCTAAATCACTTGACATACGCACTCGATTTCTGCTGACTTGATTCCCAATTCAATTCTAAGAGGTCAATATCGGTTATTTCTCACAATACCATTCGACACGTGATCATAATCATTTGATTTTAATAGGCTATTCTGTCAATTCCCTCTTGTTTTGTGGCTCTCAAAGACTTTTAGATTATTTGACTTTTTTATTGGGCATCCTCTATGAAGTTATTCCAGAAACGTCTCGCGCGCTCTGAATTAGTTATCTATGTATTTATAGGAAACATACGACATTACTGGATGTCGTAGACATAATTCTTTCGTATCATTTTACAATTAGCTATTTTCTTTATACATTTAGGACAATCTGCTCTAAGGAGACATTTGTTTATCATAACCCCTTTTATTATTTTGTTCAATTGCTTTACACGTGTCAGATTTGAAATCGTTAATTCGATTAATAACGTCTCCATATAAATATAGATGGAAAAACTTTTTAGATCAGATCTCCACCTTCAGAATTGTTTGTATACACACGATCTTTATAGTGGTAGTAAACTCTAGTGCAGGTTTTAAACAATTTATTAAAGCAAATCGGCAAACATGCGTTCCATAAAAAAAATAGAAGAAGATGACATTCCACCCTCGGTTTTTCGGTGGTGTCCAGGTTGCTAATTTGTAAAAAAAAATTAATTTCTTTTGATGCCATTTTATGTATCGGAGATTTGTATTGTGATATCCGTTATGATTTCCGTCTTAAATGTTGGGTTCAGCTTTACCTCTAAGTGGCTTGTAGAAGAGCTCACGTCTTATGTTTGTTGTGTTTGTTTGTGGATAGTGGTTTTCAACACATGTTGTGTTGTGTTTTTGCTTTGTTTGTCTTCGGCTTGTGTACCCTATGCTGCCAATTTCTCTGGATTGTCCATGTTTGATTACCCCGTCGGTATTTTGTAACGTGTGTATACACTTAGACAAACAATCAAGTTAAGGAACAACTTTTGTATGGCTATTCTGCATATTTTGTTATTTTGTTTGAAGCAATCACGTTTGTCTCGCTTTTCTATTAATACTGTGCATTTACAATGTGGCAATCAATGGCGTTATATATTAAAAGTCGGGCGTAAATTTATAATGTACAGAAAGAATGTGTATTTTGCATTTGTTTTTCTTTTGTTATATATATGTATGTAAACACTTGTCTAGTTTTCGTACATAATATTCGGCACTATCTCCCATTTATACTAACCACAACAATAAATATCAATTGCTTAGAGTGGTCATTGGTGTACCCTCTTGCAATGCATTTTTTCTGACCCTATCTATTTATCATGTCCCAAGCCATGACATGCACTTCCAACATCAGATGGTTTTGCCCTCCTTTTGTTCAGTGATTGGCGATTGATAATGGAGGAATTATTGACCATTACTGTTTTAACTTTCTTTTCATAATCTTCTATTTCTTTTTTCCTTCACGATCATTATCCAAATGCCACCTTTCAACGATCAATTATTGATTGTAAGCTTCACTCTCACCATGAAAATATAAAACAAATGTTTATAACTGAAATACTGCTTACTTGACATTAAAACAATAATCAATTAATTATTCAACCAAATGTGTTGGATATGGTCCAACTTTTCACATTCACAAGGTATGCATATTCATATGGATTCATATTACACATTAACAAAAAACATACTTTTCAGCAAACCAATTATGTTCATTGATTGATATGAAAAGAAAGTTTATAAACAGTAATAATCATACCTTCCACCAATATCAATAAAACCATTACCTTTCACCTTAACTGAACTTGAGCCGTCGTGGTCGTACGGTAGTTGAATTCACAACTACCTGTGCAATCGTTGCCTATCACCACCTACAGACCCTGGATCGCATAAGTTTACAATACGCACGAAACGCAAACGAACGAAAAACGCAAACGAAACGAACGAAAAACGAACTAGCGCTTCACACGAACGACACGAACAACGCACGAAATACGAAGCGAACGCACGATACACAAAACGAACGCATGATACACGAAACAAACGCACGATACACGAAACGAACGCACGATGCACGAAACGAACGAACGATACACGAAAAGAACGCACGATACACGAATAGTATCGTGTTATTATTTGAATGAATTTTGTGCAAATTGATGCGATTAACTTCTGTAATCTTATATTTTATAAGCAAGTTATATATATATATATAAATGATAAATTAGTCGGTAAAGTAATAGGATAATGCAATTTATATTAAATAGTTTATATTACCAATCTGTTTAATAATTATATTGATGATTAAATTTTAAATCTCATATATTTGACATCCAATAATGCATTTCTATTTACATAATTATACAGAATTTATATTTTTTTTATTATATAATTATACAGAATTTATATTAATATAATTATATAATTATACAGAATTTATATTTATAATTATTCGGATTCTGAATTGACAATTCCAACCAGACATAGGTATATCAGTTATTTTCTCAGTTAAGTTGTCCGAGAGGTGTGTGGCTTCAAAAGGTCATATAATGATTAACTAGAATGAAATTACAAATGTAAGATTTGACATTTCACACGTGCAGTGCATGTATTTCCCAGGTGAAACTACCAGAGGCGTTTTTTTACATACATGTAGATGATTTCTTGTTTAGTTGTCCTAGAGTAAATTATAGAAAAAAATGCATATATTAAATATGTTTTCCCTTATTGTACAAAATTACTGGTACATGTAAATAAAGGAAATACATGTTTGTATATGTACAATTTTGCTTACACTTTAATTTAAAATTTTTAGTAATAGTAAGATAGTAATTATTTTAAACTGGAAATCGTAGTTGGCAAGTTCTTTATCGTGTATCGTTCGTTTCGTGTATCGGTCGTTCGTATTTCGTTTCGTGTGTTCGTCCAATTAAACTGGCGAACGATACACGAAACGAACGAACAAATTACACGCACGAAACGCAAACGAACGGAAAGCGAAAAACGAACGAACGATATAAGCAAACGAAACGAACGAAAAACGCAAATGATACGAAATATCTGTTAAGTTAAACGATCCAGGATCTGTAAGTTGTCAGTTTGAATCCCATTCATATCGAGGTGTACTCGATAAAACATTATGTGATACAATTTGTCAGTGACTTGCGACAGGTCTGTGATTTTCTCTAGGTACTCCAATTTCCGGCACAAAAGTAGTAACTCAAATATGACAATTTCTCTTGCATTGCATTTATCTCGCATCTATGAACCGATCGGAGTTTTAGATAGCTCCTTAACTGATAATATTTCTTGGAATTATCATGGTCGATGAAACCTATTGTCTTTATATCATTTTAACAAGCAGTTTAATTTAATCTTTCTAACATTAAGCATTTATTATTCAAACTAGTAAACCTTGAATGTGTATTAAAGAGTGGTGTACTCAATATTTCTGTGATAACATGTGTAGGTGCTGTGGCACTCTAATTTGATATATCAAATGAAAACCAAAGAAATGACTCCATCAAAATAATTACGAAAGTATGTAACCTTCTGGTACACATGAGATTTGTATGGCCAAATTTAAGTTGTCTGTGTAGTGTTTTATATATTAACGGCTTTTGATTACCTATGTGGTATCTGCAAGCCTGTCGCATATATATTTTGTTCAACACGGTAACTAAGGATGTTAATTAACAACAAACCTTAACAGTGAATTAAGTCTCGTGATTAGTAAAATGTAAAAACGGTCGTGTACAAAGAAGGCTATGATGCTGCAGCTGTGAGTTGTATGATCGCATCACACCATCAAAAGGGAAACGTTGGTATAGAAAACAAGGTTAACCACGACAAGTTTTATTGAAGTGCCGCTACCAACCAATGAAAGTGAGTGGTCATGTATATGTGCGTAAGGGGTGTCGATTTTTTTTCTGTTTCCACCATTTGCGATTAGATTGTGGAGCTGTTTTAATAGATTGATTTTTTTTTAGTTTTCTGTTCATTTTCAATAGTATACTTTTCAACTCAACATTTCACCTATTTAACTACTGATAATTGTCTTTCATGTAATGTTAAAGAATAACACATTTAGCAGTCATAAATAGAAATGTAGATACATATATATATATTGCACAGAACTGTACTCATTTACTCTGCATTCTATGACACACATGAAGGTATTGTAGGCATGTTAATGTTATCTAGACTCCGACACGTTGTTTCTGTCTCCTGCCTTTACTTGTGCCTGCTTAGCTTAAACATACTTTGTTCAAAATTTTTGAAAACATGTGAACCCCATGTGGTGCAGTATGCCTCAAATAGGCTCATAATAACACATGTTTTCTTATCGTAAAATGCAGACTAAATGAGGCTACATACTTGCCTTGTGTTATGACCCGTGATGATGGAGGTCGGACTCCTGGTGACTTTTGCCCTTACTTCATCTAGACGGGAGATCAAATGAACTATGTTCGATCAATCAGCTGATCCCGATTCAAAAATACACTAATTTTGAAAAATCATAAAATAAATTAAGGTTCATCATCTTCATATATTGATATACAGTCAAGCTTATATATACAAGTCACTAAAGGGAACCTGAGAATGTGGGGTTCGGGTTACTCGATCTTTAGTTTTATGTGTATCTTTTGTAGATCATTGTTTGTCCTTTTGTCCTTTTTCGCTATACCATTGCGCTGTCTGTCCTTCGATTTATGAATTATGATTATCATTTGGTATCTTCAAACTTTTCTTAGTATTAATATACAACATGAATTGATATTTAAAGATAATGTTTTTTATATACATGTCCTAGACAGAAACGCGATATAAAACATTGACATGGACCACAGATTTGGCAATTAATTCTCAACATAATGTTTCAAATACAAACTCACGAATTAAACCCTGTATTAAAATCATTTGTTCTTTAAATCCAGCAAACGATGACCACAAATAGTGCTTTATACTGTTATAATGTTACATAAGATGAAAATATTTTGAAATTATCCAAATATAGTTTACTGTATTTCGATTCTCAAAGTATTTCTTTGATATGCCAATAGTTATCTTCCTTGCATTCAATGAAAGAGTAATAACACAAATCTTTAAAAAGTGTTTTTAACATCAAGCGAAAAATGTTGTACTAAGTTCCAATTCCAAAATAGATGTAACATATTTTTCTTAGTTTTCATAAATAATTGGTCCACTTTTATATATGTATGAATTACAGGGCAAAATTATGTGCAATAGCTTAAATTGAAAGTGCTTAAGCTTTGTATCTTTATTTAGCCAAGTGTGGAGCATAAGGCTTAATCACATAGACAGATCATAATGTTGCTGTATGTATGTTTATTTGGTAGTATACAAGGTGGTACAAAAAGGTGGTAGGTGTTACATCTACAAAATACAAATAATAAAAAATAATGAATAAAAGTAGATTAAAACTGACTTAATCTTTTCATTGAACACAACTTTAATTATGATGTACACTCAATTTATGTAGACAGATCGGAATATAACATTCTAACTATTCTAGAATCATGTTTGTCCATTTCAACATTTACTCTCTACTATCAATAGAAACTTGTATATATTTAAATATGGCAAGCATGTTAACAGATAAAGAAACCTATGACTGTGAGGTACGTAGAAAATTCGTAAATTATGTCAAGATACACTTGCTCACATTCTCCCCTGCTAAAAAATGTAACGTCCTCGTTAATAAACTTTCCCTAAAATACATTTAGACTCATAAAAATCGTAAAGTACAAAATAAATCATGTGTACTTAGCATTGCATATCAAAAATTAAAAAAACTATAACAGAAATGTTACATAAAAAATTCTGTCAAAATATTGAGATTCTCTATGCAAAAATGTATAAAAATTGAAGAAACAAAAACATTAAGATAAACCTCAATTTAAAAAAGTATAAAAGACCATAAAACTAGTCCAACATTATTAACTATCTACTATTCAACTATGACTAGAACTTGATATATCAAAATACAAAAATTCAAAACGTCTTTTCAAACAGAAAAATTAGTATTAAGTGTGAACACATTGCAAAAAAAGTAATCTCAAAACATTGATATAAAAAAAAATATCACTTCAAACCATAATAAATGACAAAACATGAAAATGTTCTTACAATAAAGTGATAACAACCTTTGGTTAGCTTACATTTGTATAATGTCTATCAACTAAAAGAAATGCATAAAATATGTTTTTATGGCAATACTGATCTCGGTTCATGTTGGATATTTGCATGTTTACCAGCTGTTGAACGAACTGTTCTTCTAAGCGTCCTAAAACCTGGATAAGCAACAGCTATCGAATCATCATCAGTACTATCACTGTCATTGTCACTAGTATAACGTTCCTTGAAACGACATGGATGTAAGTTTGTTCTATTTTCTACACGAGATGGTCCAGATATAGCTGAAGGTTCAATCAAGTACACATGTCGGTCAGAATCAATACATTTAATGATTTTGTAGTATTTGGAGTTCCATTTATCCTGGATTTTATTGCGTCCTTTAGCATGATTCCTTAAAAAATACCTGAGTGCCAGGATCAAGCTTTTGCTCTGATGCTTTGACATCGTATAACTCTTTCCTATTGGCAGCTTCTCTTTCTAAGCGCTCCCCTGATTTCCGATATGCAGCCTTCATTTTTTCAAAATGTTCTGTCACATACTCCTGTACATTAGTGATTGAACAGTCACTACTTTCAAAGTCAAAAAGTGAATCAATCGGAAGCCTCGGGTGACGACCCATCATTAAGTAAAATGTTGTAAATCCTGTTGAAGCATGTACGGTCGAATTATACATAAACACCAACTCAGGCAGATGATTTGGCCATTGTTTCTTCTGTTTAGGTGTAGGTGTTCGCAAAAGGTCATGCAGTGTTCTATTAAGTCTTTCACATTGGCCGTTCCCTTGTGGGTGATACGGGGTCGTCCGACTCTTTTTGATGTTGTGAATTTTGCAAAGTTCTGAAATTAATTCTCCTTCGAAGTTACGGCCTTGGTCAGAATGCAACCTTTCCGGCACACCATATTTCATAAACCATGATGATACCAATATCTTTGCAGTAGTAGCGGCCGTCTGATTACGAGTTGGAACTGTGACAGTGAATTTCGAAAATATATCTGTCATTACTAAAACATTTTCTCTGCCGTCTGTTGCTGGTTCTAGAACAGAAAAATCAATCGCTAGTATTTCATTTGGTTGTGAATCCAAGAGGTGACTCATAGGAACATGTATCCTTCGTGATGGCATTTTGGCAATGTTACAACGCTGGCATTGTTTACAATATTCATCGATATCGTGAAACATACCTGCCCAGTAAAATCGAAATCTAATCAGATTTGTTGTCCTTTCAATCCCTTGATGTCCAGCTTGTTGATGCAGCATTTCAAGAACTAATGGCTGAAGCTTTTCTGGCAACACTAATTGTTTTAACTGCCCTTGGTGTGGATCAATGACCCTTCGATAAAGAATGTCATTGTCTAAATACATTTGGTCCCATTGGCGTAACATTACGATGGCTTTATGTTACATTTGTTCTCGTTCTTTTCGAGATGGTTTTTGTCTCTTTTGGACATATCTCCAAATTTCTCCAACAATTGCATCATTTTGCTGCATTTGTTGTAGGTTATTTCGGTCAAACTTCGGTAATGCAAAGACGGAATCACAAAATAGTACCTCCGAGTCGAGTACTTCATCTGAGTTACATACTTCCTGTTCAATATTTTCAATAGCCATTTGTAGTGCTTCCACTTGTAAATCTGTTGGTAAATCTGTAGTATCCAGTTTGATGGCATTCTTGATAACGCATCTGCTGCACGGTTCAACTTCCCGGAACGATATGTAATTGTAAAATTGAATTGTGCAAGTTGAGCTTGCCATCTCTGCTCTACAGCTCCAAGTTTAGCACTAGTTTGCAAATATGACAAGGGATTATTGTCTGTTATAATTTCAAACTTTGAACCAAGCAGATAGTCTTTAAACTTTTCTGTAACTGCCCACTTAACTGCTAACTATTATAATTTTGCAGAACTATAGTTGGCATCATTTCTCTCTGACGGTCGTAATGTTCGGCTTGCATATGCAATTACACGTAACTTGTCATCCTGTGTCTGCGTCAAAAGCCAATTCCTTTAAAACTAGTATCGGTTTCTAAGATGAAATCAGCAGTATAATCAGCATAACCTAATACTGGAGATGAAGTCAAATTTTCCTTCATGACTTTAAATGCATTGGTACACTCCTCATTCCATGATATTTGCAGCTGTTTATTCGATTTCTGAGTATTCTTTTGTTTGTTACAAATACTTATCAGTTGATAAAACGGTCTGGCAATGTTCGCAAACTGCGGTACGAATCGCCTGTAATATCTAGCAAATCCAAAAAAGGAACGCAAATCTTTCAATGTTTCAGGTCTTGGCCATCCTTTCACAACATCAATTTTTCCCGGATCTGTTGCAACACCTTCTGAAGAAATGATGTGCCCGAGGTATTTAACTTGTGGTTTAAAGAAATGACATTTCTTTCCCTTGAGCTTAAGTCCATGTTCCTCTAAACGGGTAAATACTTTATCCAGGCGTTCAATGTGTTCTTCAATTGTGGTTGAGTAAATGATTAGGTCATCCAAGTATATCAACAGAATTTGGAATACAGTGTAATTAAAAATGTGCTGCATTAGTCTTTGAAACGTGGAAGGACTATTACACAGTCCCATCGGCATCCTTGTATATTCATAAAGACCAAACCGTGTCACGAAAGCTGTTTTATGTTTGTCATCAGGGTGCATAGATATTTGATGGAAACCACTGGCTAAATCAAGCGTACTGAAGAATTTTGACCCATTTAACGCATCCAGAGATTCATCGATTCTCGGCAGTGGAAATGTATCTCTGACAGTCTTTAGA
>MJUT01033530.1:23235-54977 GCA_002080005.1 Gigantidas platifrons
ATAGTGACTATGCTAGTTCTGTTTGATTTGTCTGCAATACCACTATAACAGAGAACATAGTGTCTGTGATAGATCTGTTTGATTTGTCTACACTACCGTGCTAATAGTTAACACATTGTTTATGATAGGTCTGTTTGATTTATCTACAATTACATTCTAGTAGAGAAGATATTGTCTATGATAGGTCTGTTTGATTTCTCTACAATACCGTTCTAATAGATAACATATTGTCATTGATAGATGTGTTTGGTTTGTCTACAATACCGTTCTAATAGAGAACATATTGTCTATGATGGGTCTGTTTCATTTGTCTACAATACCGTTCTAAAAGAGGACATAATATTGTCTATGATAGGTCTGTTTCATTTGTCTACAATACTGTTCTAATAGAGAACATATTGTCTATCATATGTCTGTTTGATTTGTCTACAATACCGTTCTAATAGATAACATATTGTCTATGATAGGTCTGTTTGATTTGTCTACAATACCGTTCTAATAGAGAACATATTGTCTGTGATATCTCTGTTTGATTTGTCTACAATACCGTTCTAATAGATAACATATTGTCATTGATAGGTCTGTTTGGTTTGTCTACAATACCGTTCTAATAGAGAACATAGTGACTATGATAGGTCAGTTTGATTTGTCTGCAATACCACTATAACAGAGAACATAGTGTCTATGATAGGTCTGTTTGATTTGTCTACACTACCGTTCTAATAGTTAACACATTGTCTATGATAAGTCTGTTTGATTTATCTACAATTACATTCTAGTAGAGAAGATATTGTCTATGACAGGTCTGTTTAATTTGTCTACAATACCGTTCTAATAGATAACATATTGTCATTAATAGGTCTGTTTGGTTTGTCTACAATACCGTTCTAATAGAGAACATATTGTCTATGATAGGTCTGTTTGATTTGTCTACAATACCGTTCTAAAAGAGAACATAATATTGTCTATGATAGGTCTGTTTGATTTGTCTACAATATCTTTCTAATAGAGAACATAGTGATTATGATAGTTCTGTTTGATTTGTCTGCAATACCACTATAACAGAGAACATAGTGTCTATGATAGGTCTCTTTGATTTGTCTACAATACCGTTATAATAGTTAACACAGTGTTTATGATAGGTATGTTTTATTTGTCTACAATACGTTCTAATAGTTAACACATTGTTTATGATTTATCTAAAATTCCATTCTAATAGAGAACATATTGTCTATGATAGCTCTGCTTGATTTGTCTACATAACCGTTATAATAGCTAACACAGTGTATATGATAGTTATGTTTGATTTGTCTACAATATCGTTATAATAGATAACATATTGTCATTGTTAGGTCTGTTTGGATTGTCTGCAATACCGTTCTAAATAGAGAACATGTTGTCTATGATAGGTCTGTTTGATTTGTCTACAAGACCGCTCTAATAGAGAACATAGTATTGTCTATGCTAGGTATGTTTGATTTTTCTGCAATACCGTTCTAATAGTTAATACAATGTCTAAGATAGGTCTGTTTGATTTGTCCACAATACCGTTCTAATAGTTAACACAATGTCTATGATAGGTCTGTTTGATTTGTCAACAATTCCATTTTAATAGAGAACTTATTTGTCTATGATAGGCATGTTGATTTGTCTACAATACCGTTCTAGTAGTTAACACAATGTCTATGATAGGTCTGTTTGATTTTTCTTCAATACCGTTCTAATAGTTAATACAATGTCTATGATAGTTATGTTTGATTTGTCTGCAATACCACAATAACAGAGAACATAGTGTCTATGATAGGTCTGTTTGATTTGCCTACAATACCGTTCTAATACTTAACACAGTGTTTATGATAGGTATGTTTGATTTGTCTACAATACCGTTCTAATAGTTAACACATTGTCTATGATAGGTCTGTTTTATATATCTACAATTCCATTCTAATAGAGAACATATTGTCTATGCTAGTTATGTTTGATTTCTCTACAATACCGTTCTAATAGTTAACATATTGTCTATCATAGGTCTGTTTGATTTGTCTACAATACGTTCTAATAGATAACATATTGTCTATGATAGGTCTGTTTGATTTGTCTACAATACCGTTCTAATAGATAACATATTGTCTATGATAGGTCTGCTTTATTGGTTTACAATACCGTTCTAATAGAGAACATATTGTCTGTGATATCTCTGTTTGATTTGTCTACAATACCGTTCTAATAGATAACATATTGTCATTGATAGGTTTGTTTCATTTGTCTACAATTCCATTCTAGTAGAGAACATAGTGACTATGATAGGTCAGTTTGATTTGTCTGCACTACTACTATAACAGAAAACATAGTGTCTATGATAGGTCTTTTTGATTTGTCTACACTACCGTTCTAATAGAGAATCTTTTGTCTATGATGGGTCTGTTTCATTTGTCTACAATACCGCTCTAAAAGAGAATATAATATTGTCTATGATAGCTCTGTTTAATTTCTCTACAATACCGTTCTAATAGTGAACATAGTGACTATGCTAGTTCTGTTTGATTTGTCTGCAATACCACTATAACAGAGAACATAGTGTCTGTGATAGATCTGTTTGATTTGTCTACACTACCGTGCTAATAGTTAACACATTGTCTATGATAGGTCTGTTTGATTTATCTACAATTACATTCTAGTAGAGAAGATATTGTCTATGATAGGTCTGTTTGATTTGTCTACAATACCGTTCTAACAGATAACATATTGTCATTGATAGATCTGTTTGGTTTGTCTACAATACCGTTCTAATAGAGAACATATTGTCTATGATGGGTCTGTTTCATTTGTCTACAATACCGTTCTAAAAGAGAACATAATATTGTCTATAGTAGGTCTGTTTCATTTGTCTACAATACCGTTCTAATAGAGAACATAGTGACTATGATAGTTCTGTTTGATTTGTCTGCAATACCACTATAAAAGATAACATAGTGTCCATGATAGGTCTGTTTGATTTGTCTACAATACCGTTCTAATACTTAACACAGTGTTTATGATAGGTATGTTTGATTTGTCTACAATACCGTTCTAATAGTTAACACTTTGTCTATGATAGCTCTGTGTGATATATCTACAATTCCATTCTAATAGAGAACATATTGTCTATGATATTTATGTTTGATTTGACTACAATACCGTTCTAATAGTTAACACATTGTCTATGATAGCTCTGTTTGATATATCTACAATTCCATTCTAATAGAGAACATATTGTCTATGATATTTATGTTTGATTTGTCTACAAAACCGTTCTAATAGATAACATATTGTCTATGATAGGTCTGCTTTATTGGTCTACAATACCGTTCTAATAGAGAACATATTGTCTATGATGGGTCTGTTTCATTTGTCTACAATTCCATTCTAGTAGAGAACATAGTGACTATGATAGGTCAGTTTGATTTGTCCGGAATACCACTATAACAGAGAACATAGTGTCTATGATAGGTCTGTTTGATTTGTCTACACTACCGTTCTAATAGTTAACACATTGTCTATAATAGGTCTGTTTGATTTATCTACAATTAAATTATAGTAGAGAAGATATTGTCTATGATAGGTCTGTTTAATTTGTCTACAATACCGTTCTAATAGAGAACATATTGTCTGTGATAGGTCTGTTTGATTTGTCTACAATACCGTTCTAATAGATAACATATTGTCATTGATAGGTCTGTTTGGTTTGTCTACAACACCGTTCTAATAGAGAACATACTGTCTATGATGGGTCTGTTTCATTTGTCTACAATACCGTTCTAAAAGAGAACATAATATTGTCTATGGTAGGTCTGTTTGATTTGTCTACAATATCTTTCTAATAGAGAACATAGTGATTATGATAGTTCTGTTTCATTTGTCTGCAATACCACTATAACAGAGAACATAGTGTCTATGATAGGCCTGTTTGATTTGTCTACAATACCGTTATAATAGTTAACACAGTGTTTATGATAGGTATGTTTTATTTGTCTACAATACCGTTCTAATAGTTAACACATTGTGTATGATAGGTCTGTTTGATTTATCTAAAATGCCATTCTAATAGAGAACACATTGTCTATGATAGTTATGTTTGATTTCTCTACAATACCGTTCTAATAATTAACACATTGTCTATGATAGGTCTGTTTGATTTATCTAAAATTCCATTCTTATAGAGAACTTATTGTCTATGATAGGTCTCCTTAATTTGTCTACAATACCGTTCTAATAGAGAACATGATATTGTCTATCATAGGTCTGTTTAATTTGTCTACAATACCTTTCTAGTAGAGAACATATTGTCTATGATATGTCTGTTTGATTTGTCTACAATTTCATTCTAATAGAGAACATATTGTCTATGATATGTCTGTTTAATTTGTCTACAATACCATTCTTTTAGAGAACATATTGTCTATGATAGGTCTGTTAGATTTGTCTACAATAGCTTTTGTAATAGTTAACACATTGTCTATGATTGGTCTGTTTGATTTATCTACAATTACATTCTAATAGAGAACATATTGTCTATGCTATGTCTGTGTTGTTTCTCTACAATACCGTTCTATTAGAGAACATATTGTCTATGATAGGTCTGTTTGATTTGTCTACAATACCGTTCTAATAGTGAAAATATTGTCTATGATAGATTTGTTTGAATTGTCTACAATACCGTTCTAATAGTTAACACATTGTCTATGATAGGTCTGTTTGATTTGTCTACAATTCTAGTATAATAGAGAACATGTTGTCTATGATAGGTCTGTTTGATTTGTCTACCATACCGTTCTAATAGTGAAGATGTTGTCTATGATAGGTATGTTTGATTTGTCTACAATACCGTTCTAATAGAGAGTTTAATATTGTCTATCATGGGTCTGTTTAATTTGTCTACAATACCGTTCTATTAGAGAACATAATATTGTCTATCATATGTCTGTTTTATTTGTCTACCATACCGTTCTAACAATAAACATATTGTCTATGATAGTTCTGATTGATTTGTCTACTATACCTTTCTAATAGTTAACACAGTGTATGTGATAAGTATGTTTGATTTGTCTACAATACCGTTCTAATAGTTAACACGGATTAGATGATAGGTATGTTTGATTTGTCTACAATACCGCTCAAATAGTTAACACATTGTCTATGATATGTCTGTTTGATTTCTCTACAATACCGTTCTAATTGAGAACATATTGTCTATGATAGGACAGTTTCATTTGTCTACAATACCGTTCTAATAGAGAACATAATATTGTCTATGATAGGTATGTTTGATTTGTCTACAATATCGTTCTAATAGTTAACACGTTGTCTATGATAGTTCTGTTTGATTTATCTACAATTCCATTCTAATGGAGAACATATTGTCTATGATAGGTCTGCTTGATTTGTCTACAATACCGTTCTAATATAGAACATAATGTCTATGATAGGTCTGTTTGATTTGACTACAATACCGTTCTAATAGCTAACACATTGTCTATGATAGGTCTGCTTGATTTAGCTACAATTCCATTTTAATAGAGAACATATTTTCTATGATAGGTCTGTTCGATTTGCCTACAGTTCCAGTCTAGTAGATAACATATTGTCCATGATAGATCTGTTTGATTTGTCTACAATTCCGTTCTAATAGAGAACATAATATGGTCTATCATAGGTATGTTTAATTTGTCTACAATACCTTTCTAGTAGAGAACATATTGTCTATGATATGTCTGTTTGAATTGTCTACAATTTCATTTTAATAGAGAACATATTGTCTATGATATGTCTGTTTAATTTGTCTACAATGCCATTCTATTAGAGAACATATTGTCTATGATAGGTCTGTTAGATTTGTCTGCAATAGCTTTTGTAATAGTTAACACATTGTCTATGATAGGTCTGTTTGATTTATCTACAATTACATTCTAATAGAGAACATATTGTCTATGCTATGTCTGTGTTGTTTCTCTACAATACCGTTCTATTAGAGAACATATTGTCTATGATAGGTCTGTTTGATTTGTCTACAATTCTAGTATAATAGAGAACATGTTGTCTATGATAGGTCTGTTTGATTTGTCTACCATACCGTTCTAATAGTGAAGATGTTGTCTATGATAGGTATGTTTGATTTGTCTACAATACCGTTCTAATAGAGAGTTTAATATTGTCTATCATGGGTCTGTTTAATTTGTCTACAATACCGTTCTATTAGAGAACATAATATTGTCTATCATATGTCTGTTTTATTTGTCTACCATACCGTTCTAACAGTAAGCATATTGTCTATGATAGTTCTGATTGATTTGTCTACTATACCTTTCTAATAGTTAACACAGTGTATATGATAGGTATGTTTGATTTGTCTACAATACCGTTCTAATAGTTAACACGGTATAGATGATAGGTATGTTTTATTTGTCTACAATACCGCTCAAATAGTTAACACATTGTCTATGATATGTCTGTTTGATTTATCTGCAATTACATTCTAATAGAGAACGTATTGTCTATGATAGGTCTTTTTGGTTTCGCTACAATACCGTTCTAATACAGAACATATTGTCTATCATAGGACTGTTTGATTTGTCTACAATACCGTTATAATAGAGAACATAATATTGTCTATGATAGGTATGTTTGATTTGTCTACAATACTATTCTAATAGTTAACTCATTGTCTATGATAGGTATGTTTGATTTATCTACAATTCCATTCTAATGGAAAACATATTGTATATGATAGGTCTGCTTGATTTGTCTACAATACCGTTCTAATAGAGAACATATTGTCTATGATAGTTCTGATTGATTTGTCTACTATACCTTTCTAATAGTTAACACTGTGTATGTGATAGGTATGTTTGATTTGTCTACAATACCGTTCTAATAGTTAACACGGAGTAGATGATAGGTATGTTTGATTTATCTACAATACCGCTCAAATAGTTAACACATTGTCTATGATATGTCTGTTTGATTTCTCTACAATACCGTTCTAATAGAGAACATATTGTCTATGATAGGACAGTTTCATTTGTCTACAATACCGTTCTAATAGAGAACATACTATTGTCTATGATAGGTCTGTTTGATTTGTCTACAATATCGTTCTTATAGTTAACACGTTGTCTATGATAGTTCTGTTTGATTTATCTACAATTCCATTCTAATGGAGAACATATTGTCTATGATAGGTCTGCTTGATCTTTCTACAATACCGTTCTAATATAGAACATATTGTCTATGATAGGTCTGTTTGATTTGACTACAATACCGTTCTAATAGCTAACACATTGTCTATGATAGGTCTGCTTGATTTAGCTAGAATTCTATTTTAATAGAGAACATATTGTCTATGATAGATCTATTTGATTTGTCTACAATTCCGTTCTAATAGAGAACATAATATGGTCTATCATAGGTATGTTTAATTTGTCTACAATACCTTTCTAGTAGAGAACATATTGTATTTGATATGTCTGTTTGAATTGTCTACAATTTCATTTTAATAGAGAACATATTGTCTATGATAGGTCTGTTTAATTTGTCTACAATACCATTCTAATAGAGAACATCTTGTCTATGATAGGTCTGTTAGATTTGTCTACAATAGCTTTTGTAATAGTTAACACATTGTCTATGATAGATCTGTTTGATTTATCTACAATTACATTCTAATAGAGAACATATTGTCTATGATATGTCTGTGTTGTTTCTCTACAATACCGTTCTATTAGAGAACATATTGTCTATGATAGGTCTGTTTGATTTGTCTACAATACCGTTCTAATAGTGAACATATTGTCTATGATAGATTTGTTTGAATTGTCTACAATACCGTTCTAATAGTTAACACATTGTCTATGATAGGTCTGTTTGATTTGTCTACAATTATATTATATTAGAGAACTTGTTGTCTATGATAGCTCTGTTTGATTTGTCTACAATATCGTTCTAATAGTGAACATATTATTTTCTATGATAGGTCTGTTTGATTTGTCTACCATACCGTTCTAATAGTGAAGATGTTGTCTATGATAGGTCTGTTTGATTCGTCTACAATACCGTTCTAATAGAGAGTATAATATTGTCTATCATGGGTCTGTTTAATTTGTCTACAATACCGTTCTATTAGAGAACATTATATTGTCTATCATAGGTCTGTTTGATTTGTCTACCATACCGTTCTAATAGTAAACATATTGTCTATGATAGGTCTGTTTGATTTGTTTACAATACCGTTCTAATAGAGAACATAATATTGTCTATGATAGGTCTGTTAGAATTGTCTACCATACCGTTCTAATAGTGAACATATTGTCTATGATAGGTCTGTTTGATTTGTCTACAATACCGTTCTAATAGAGAGCATAATATTGTCTATCATAGGTCTGTTTAATTTGTCTACAATACCGTTCTAATAGAGAACATATTGTCTATGATATGTCTCTTTGGTTTGTCTACAATACCGTTCAAATAGTTAACACAATATATATGATAGGTCTGTTTGATTTTTATCTACAATACCGTTCTAATAGATAGCATATTGTCTATGATAGGTATGCTTGATTTGTCTACAATACCGTTCAAATAGTTAGCACAGTATTTATGATAGGTCTGTTTGATTTGTCTACAATGCCGTTCTAATAGAGAACATAGTGACCGTGATAGGTCAGTTTGATTTGTCTACAATACCATTCTAATAGTTAACACAGTATCTATGATATGTCTGTTTGATGTTTCAACAATACCGTTCTAGTATATAACATATTGTCTATGATAGGTCTGTTTGATTTGTCAACAACAACGTTCTAATAGCTGGTACAGTATCGATGATAGGTTTGTTTTCTTCGACTGAACGCAAGATGTTGCGTAACGTACCGTAACGCTAAAAAGCGACGTTTTCAACGTTTTGACGCTTTAAACCAAATGGTGTACCTGCTTCACAAGTGGAACTTGAGTGATACAATTTTGTAAAAAGTAGGAGCCACTTAAATAACCGACGCACATATATATATATAAGTATTTTAATACATTAAAATTTTCCGTGAGATAGTCGAAATAATATTGTTATCTTTGATTTTAAATAGAAAGTTTGTCGTATTTTCGGTATTTAAAAAGAACATTAAAATTTTGTCATTTTTAGATCTCAGGGTACTGTGGTTCCGTTATTTGATTTTCCAGGTTTTTTTCTTTTAATTGACCATATGTTTTGACAAATGTGATCAGATTCCTGGTACAAGCAACGGAAAAACCATTTACGTTTTCGATGCTAAAAGGCGCAAAAGTCTTGAAAACGCATTTGACGTCGAAATTGATGAAGTGGACAATCCATTCAGACTTGGCATTTTATTCTGTTCGTGTTTGTTTTAATTTTAATATACTCATGATGGGTATTAATGGTAGCCTTTGAATAGAACTAACTGCTTGGCACATACAAATTTCGATGATTTATTTGTGTGCTGCGTTATAAATCGTTAAAATTCCAAGCGACGTTGTTTTTTTTTTTAAGTAAAATTAAGAAGTGGACATTTCATTCAGACTGCGTATTTCGGTCGATATTTCTTTATCTTTCAAAAATCATCTTCAAAATATCTTGTATTATTTTTTACAATATAGATCTGCATAACTGTGAACAAATATTTACTCACCTTCACCTAAATTTATCGGAAAAAGCCTTTAAAGTTGGTGATCAACATTTCAGTTCAGTTTCTGGCACACTGAATGGACTTAAATACATGCGGATAAAAACAAAAAACCTCAACAGAGAACGACCATCGAGACATTACGTTGGAAGAATTGTGACGTTTACTTTTTTGGCAGATTTGGTGCGATTTCCGTGCATGCGTTTTCGTGAAATGCCCGAAAATCTTATCAATTTGTAACAGAAATGTTACATCTGACGGACGTTCTTAAGACGGAAGGGGGATTCCGTGATGGGATACGACAGAATAAACATCAATATATTTCATAAATATTGTCGGAAAATTATTCCTCATATCCTACGTTTTATTATGATATAAAGATTATGTAGATATGGCATCATAAAAACTAATAACAACCACATTAAATCAGAAACTAAGTTTATTTAAACGGCGTCACAGTAACGTGCGCTCAGTCTTTGTCTACAATACCATGCTATATATATGTATGTCATTGTATCAACATTATAATGATTAAGTTACGGTGAAAGACTATACAATAATTATAATGTGATGCTACGTTTTAATTAACGTACATAATTGTTACTGTTGTCTGTATAATATTAATCAGATGTAGAATTAAACAATCTGGTGAAGCTTAAATAAAAGTAAAAGTTAACATTAATGTATGTTTTAACATCAGAATTTAAATATATAAATACAAATATATTTAAGCTTATATTTATTATGGGGAATATTGGTGAAGATTATTCCCACATAATTACGAATGGCGCTGTGGTAGATGACGCCCAGCATCAGTTATCATGATAAGTCAGCATGCTTTCACTGCTATGTGTTTGTGTTATTTATCAATAAATTTCTTTCTTTGATTTTTCATTTATAATGGTATTAATGATGCAAAAATTTATAAATTAGGGAAGATGTGTATTATATGTTATCTGAACTGAAAAAAAAGGGAATTAAGATCAAGCAGTGCACCTATACCTGTATACATATTTAAGGATAACAAAATCTTAACACTTGATAGAAATGATAAGTTTATTTCTGAAATTATTGGTACTTTAGCTTAACGGCATTTTATGATAAAACAATCTTAAAAATGATATTTTTGGATAAATGTAGGTATTATTAACATTACAATTTATTCTTGGTGATATGAAACTTTAAATCAAGTTATATTCCAAAACTGACTTGATTGTTATGTAGATGCACAGACGGAACTACATAAATTTATATATGATAGTAATATATTTACTCTGTGTATTTGTGTACATATATGCAGTTTATTCTATAATAAAATTCTTTATGTTTTTAGAGGACTCAACTGTTAAAAGGGAGACAATTCAAACTGATCGCTGGAATACTAGATGTATTATGCAATAGATTGAATACATTAGTTATTAATTTAATTTTTAAATTAAGCACAAGACATTTTAAGTAATAAACATACATTATTTGGAATATTTGTTTTCAGAAAATAAAATTTCATTTGGCTTATTTATTTGATCAACCAATCAAGAGGCTGGATTACGCTTATTACATCATTGTTTTAAGAAAGCTTTGGCCAAGGTCACGTTTGTTGTGACTCTGATGACAATTTTGTTTACGCTTCGTTTAACGGCTTTTTTTTTTACAATATTTGATCATTTGGATGCTTTCTATCTTATATTTACGCCAATTGTGGATAGTTCTTTTAATCAGAACTTTATTCCGTGAGTACTTTTTATTCATTTCAACATCATTGTGCGATCACAAACATGGCGACCTAACTGTTATGTAATTTTCATGTTATCATAAGTGAGGCATCAGTGCTATATCTGAGCATGCGCATCCATTACGACATTAATTTGTAAATAAATAATATGGAAATTCGCAGAAAAAACCGAGTAGTTTTATTGGGACATATTTAATCCGAAGGTTTGTAACTTTATTTTTACCGTAATTTAAGTCTAGATTATTCCGAATACGAGTTAATGATACGTGCAAAGGGTGGTTTAACAACAGTACGCTTGATCCATGTGCGGAGCGACTTGTTTTCCTTTGAGGACACAGACAAACCTGACATTGTGTATTTGCTAATAGGCGCCAATGACTCGTCAGACCAATTATTATCACCAACCAAAGTTGCAAATTCAATTTACTCGTTCGCATGTTATTTGAGATGACCGTGAATTCCACTCGCAAACATCTATGTAAACAGGAGTTTCCCAACATAATTTTCTGGAAACACCATGGGTTTTGGGCTGATTTGAGACACATGCATAGTGATGGCACACACTTAAAAACTTCAGCAATGAAAAGGTATTTCAGAAGCGATCAGAAGTGCAGTGCTGCATGTAAATACAGCTCTTGGTAGCATTTGTTTTGATTATAAATATAATACATTTTTCCCTCCATAAATGTCATTTATTCAAAATGACGAATTAGTTTTAATAATGTGACACAGTACATTGTAAAGATCAGGGAGTGCAACAAGAATATGAAACATTCAATATCTAAATTTGTTACTAAATTTATGTCCTTCTCTCCCTGTGAAATGAACAATACTCCCTGAGACAAAAAAGGGTTGGCGCCTAAAAACGGCCACTTCCTGAGACAAAAAAAGGGTTGGCGCAGGTGGCTCTGTTGGGGTGGTGGTGGGGAAATGTTCATCAGTCACAACAAACGTCACCTTTGGCCAAAGCTTTCTTAAAACAATGATGCAATGAGCGTAATCCATCCTCCTGATTGGTTGATTTTCTGAAAACAGATATTCAAATAATGTATTTTAATTACTAAGTGAAGTTTTCTGTGCTTAATTTAAAAAAATTAATTACTAACTATGTATTAAATCTATTGCATAAGAAATCTAGTATTCCAGCGATCAGTTTGAATTATCTCCCTATTAACAGTTGACTCCTCTAAAAACATAAAGAATTTTATTATAGAATAAACTGCATTTATGTCTTACTTCGGAAAAGAAATGTCCACACGACACGACATATCAGATAAATTGTGATAACCCAACTCTGTAAAAAAAAACATGAAACTTTACCACACTCTTATCTGTACCGCAAGTGCAACCAAGCCGCTTGATTTTTGGATATGTGAGGTAGAATAACAAACTCAATATATATTCCATAAATGTCATTTATTCAAAATGACCAATAATTTTTAATAATGTGAAACAATTCAATGTAAAGATCAGGGATTGCAGCAAAAATATGAAACATGCAATATCTACATTTTTTACTAAATTTATGTCGAATAATGCATTATTTGAAATTGCATAACTACAAGACTGATGTCACAGGCAAGATTTGCTTCTGTTCTGTTTAAAGCAAGGATGATAATTATAAAAGTTTTTGCTAAGCCTATCGCATGTTCAATATGAACAAGTTTTTCTGGATATATTTCTGTCTCTTTACACTTTTTTCCAGACATCCTATTTCTTTTCTTTAAAAAAACTGTTGGAATCTTAGTTGTGACATCTGATCCTCATATGCAAGAGCCAGGTCTGACACATGTCCACCAGTTGAACATCCAAACAATACTGTTGCTGTGTTTCTGTTTATGTAGAATAAGAAGAGCATTGTGTCGGGGTGATTAATTTTAATATCAATCATATGAAAAAGAGGCTACTGGACCAGGGCTATTAACAGATTCGCCTTATTCGATCTCTTAAAAAGTTTAAATTCCGATATCAAGATCTAGTCGAAATATATTCTGTCTCTGCAGATACAATAGTAAAAGATACATTTTCATATAGTGAAAATGTATGAAGATAAGGATTTGGTATACGTGGTTTACAATGTCAAAAATATTTTTTGTGAATGTGTGACGTAAAAGTGCTTTTGACATTTACTGTCGTAATTAAAATACTTCAAAGGACTCATAGTTGATGGTGATAGTTCACGAGATATATTAGATACTGAGTTTGGTACTGTTTGACTGCTTTTTGCCTGTTTTTTCCAGTATTGTTGTAAATGCTGTTTTAGTGACAACGGGAACCTTTGAACCGTAATGGAAGCGGGAGGTTGGCGCCATAAAATCTGATTTAATCCACCAATTCTTTAGAAATGCTTGTACCAAGCCAGGACCATTGCGGTTTTCCAGTTTCCCGGTTGTTGACTGATTTTGTCTGTTTATTGATTTATGAGTTTTGAATTTCCCTTTGAAAGATTGCTCTGTGTTCGGTAATTTTGTTATTACCCTTATGGACTAAAAGCATAAAAACGTACCAAATCGCTATGTGGACTGAAAGCTAACTCCTTTCATTGTTTAGAACTAACATTTATTCAGGATACCCATTTTCACTTTTTAAATGGTCCACATTCTGTTGTATACATAGTTCAAGTTATATGCTCCACCACCTAAAGAAGTAAATACAAATTTGATGTTGGTGTATTTTGCCTACCCAGTATAAAGAAATACTGATCATTGTCAGGTCTAAAGTTTCAATGGCAATGGATGGCCAAGCTGGAGTTTTACATCCAAATTCCTTATATTGTGGAACAGCACCACACATTCTTCATCTTTTGCCTCTAAGTAAGACTAATATTGACTCTAAACACGTCCTTTCCTCTAAATTAGATATACACAGAAGTCACATTCCTCTTCTTCTTTTGTTATGAACTCAAATTTTGTTTCATTTGTTTTACTAAGTCTGTCATCCCTTTCAGATGAACCAGATGAACATTTTCTTTAACAATAGACCAAATTTGAAACCCTGTTCCCCCCTTTTTAGTCGTTTCCCACAAAAATTGGTACCTGCAGTAAATAAAATACAAAAATGTTAAAAATGGAGAGATAAAATATTTCTATTCAATAACAAATGATAAATGTAATTCCTAATCTGTGATGACAGGCATCAATCGTACAATTAAACATTCTAAGTAAACACTGTAAAGATTGCCACTATTGAAACTATTATTATAATCTTTAAATAATTCTCAACGAAAGAAAGATATATTAATGAAAATAATAATAATGAATAAAAACAAGGATTTATATAGTAATATATACTATATAAATCCTCGATAAAAATAAAGGTAACTAAAACGTAAATGTGTTTGAATCACTGTATTTTTTATTGAATCACACAACTAGTACGTATGTGCCAAAACGCAAAATACCGTATTAATAAAGTTCACATATTTATGTATTTAATAATAATAACGGACGCTTTGAGTGTTTCACTAAAGAAGAATCCCGAAAATAAATTTCTAGAAAACAACCATGTATTTTTATTACAAAGTACAATTTTTTGTGCTTAATTTAAAAATTAAATTACTAACTAATGTATTCAATATATTGCATAAGAAATCTAGTATTCCAGCGATCAGTTTGAATTATCTCACCTTTAACAGTTGAGTCCTCTAAAAACATAAAGATTTTTATTAAAGAATAATCTGCATTTATGTTTTACTTCGGAAAAGAAATGTCCACACGACACGACATAGCAGATAAATTGTGATAGTCCAACTCTGTAGAAAAGAAAACATGAAACTTTGCCACACTCTTATCTGTACCGCAAGTGCAATCAAGCCGCTTGAGTTTTGTATATGGGAGGTAGAATAACAAACTCAATATATATTCCATAAATATCATTTATTCAAAATGACCAATAAGTTTTAATAATGTGAAACAATGCAATGTAAAGATCAGGGAGTGCAACAAAAATATGAAGCATGTACTATCTACATTTTTTATAAAATTTTTGTCGAATAATGCATTATTTGAATTTGCATAAATACAAACATGATGTCACAGGCAAGATTTGCTTCTGTTCTGTTTAAAGCAAGGATGATAATTATAAATGTTTTTGCTAAGCCTATCGCATGTTCTATATGAACAAGTTTACTGGATATATTTCTGTTTTTTACACCTTTTCCAGACATCCTATTTCTTTTCTTTAAAAAACTGTTGGAATGTCAGTTGTGACATCTGATCCTCATATGCAGGAGACAGATCTGACACAAGTCCACCAGTTGAGCATTCAAACAATACTGTTGCTCTGTTTCTGTTTATGTAAAATAAGTAGAGGATTGTGTCGGGGTGATTAATTTTAATTTCAATCATATGGACTATCAGCATAAACAAGTACCAAATCGGTATGTGGGCTGAAAGCTAACTCCGTTCATTGTTTAGAACTATGATTTATTCAGGATACCCATTTTCACTTTTTAGATGGTCCACATGTTGTTGTATACATAGTTCAAGTAATATGCTCCACCACCTAGGGAAGTTAATGCAAATTTGATGTTGGTGTATTTTGCCTACCCAGTATACTGATCATTGTCAGGTCTAAAGTTTCAATGGCATTGGATGGCCAAGCTGGAGTTTTACACCCAAATTCCTTATATTGTGGAACAGCACAACACATTCTACATCTTTTGCATCTAAGTAAGACTAATATTCACTTTAAACACGTCCTTTCCCCTACATTAGATATACACAGAAGTCGCATTCCTCGTCTTCTTTTGCTATGAACTCAAATTTTGTTTCATTTCATTTGCTAAGTCTGTCATCCCTTTCAGATGATCAAAATGGACATTTTCTTTAACAATAGACCAAATTTGAAACACTGTCCTCCCCTCTTTTAGTCGTTTCCCACAAATATCGTTTTTGTCAGCCAAAATTTCTTAACAAGTTGAACACTAATGACAGACGCCAAGGATACGAAGTTTGATTTGTATTACAAGAAAGACTCAAGTTTGAGTGAAAGGTAATTTATTCTAACCCTAAAATAATACAATTACATGAACGAATATTACATAATAATGTATAACCATTTGAATAAATGACAATACAAGATGTAAAGGTGGGAGCTAAAAGTGCCCAACATACATGTAAGAAGTTAGGAACAAAAAATACCATATGAAAACATACATAAATGAAATAAATTGTAAGTACATGTATATACAGTTAAACAATTATAAAATAGACAATCAAACTTATTTTGCCATAACAGAATACAGTATAGCCAATCAATTGAAAAGATAGAATTTTCATTGAAGAGTGGTATGCGGGAGGGTTTTTTCCCGGATAAGCAATAACAGTCTAACAAAAAATGTTTCATGAACTTTCTGGTCAGGAGTTTAATGACCGACTGATAGCATGGGTTAGTTCTTGCTGTAACCCAATAACCCCTGTTAGCATTAATCGAGTGACCAATCAGAAGGATGCATGTGCATGATCACGCATGCAACATGCATGTACCACATAGATAATTTAATTAATGAATATTGTCCATTCTTGAACCAATATAAATAATACTAATCATGCTGGAAATTTGTAGACAAACATTTTTTTTATCTTACAATAAATGTTCTTTTTGTCAGTCAAAATACCTTAACAAGTTGAACACTAACGACAGACGCCAAGGATGCGAAGTTTGATTTGCATTACAAGAAAGACTTAAGTTTGAGTGAAAGGTCATTTATTCTAACCCTGAAATAATACAATTACATGAGCGAATATTACATAATAATGCATAACCATTTGAATACATGACAATACAAGATGCAAAGGTGGGAGCTAAAAGTGCCACACATCCCTAAAAGGGACCCCCACCCGAAAAATGTTAAAAATGGAGTGAAAAATATTTCTTTTCAATAACAAATGATAAATGTAATTCCTAATCTGTGATGACAGGCATCAATCTTACAATTAAGCATTCTAAGTAAACACTCTAAAGATTGCCATCTCAACATGTAATATCAAATAACAAGTATAATCACTATAAAGTGTATAGATATTAATTATTTTGCAATAAATAAAATATTTATTATATGAAGTTGTCTTCATATTTTCATTTAAAATATTTATTTTTATTATATTTATGTATACTTTGTGCATAAAAGGTAATAAAGAGATATAAATCTGAAATGTATAATTTATATACTAAATTAAACCATGCTATTAAATTATTACATTGTACAGTTTAATTTTAATTTACACTTCTCAAAACTTGTCATTGATGTATACTAATTTTCTATGAAGCTCATAACAAACATTACAGCTTTTGTTTTGTGTCCATTCTGTGTGTTTTTGTTCACTTAATTCTTCTTAATTATATTTAATCATTCTTTTTTATTTGCTCATCATTATGAAACCTCTATAAGAGTAACGTGTGCGCAACAATATGTAGAATACATTTTAATTATTAACAAAAATACAGATAATTACTTGTAAAAAATATATACCCAATGTAAATCTATGTAACTTAGAGATAACGAGATGCTGCTGTTGGACCTGATCTATAGCAGTGCCATCTGTGTTATCATGTAGAGGGAAATAATTGACCAATTGTCCCCATTAAATCTCCAATTAACCTACCAGTACATAAAGTATATAATATATACCGTCCTACTGGTAGAAACCCATAAAGATCTTCAAAAACAACTAAATATTTTTCATTATTACTGCTGTACTCGGAAATTAAAAGTAAATATAGACAAAACTAACATTGCATGCTTTACAAATGGAAGATTACCACAAAATTTACAATTTACATATAGCAACAGCGAAATTGAATTGTGAAAGAATTTAGTTATTTGGGTATATTGTTGACAACAACGGGAAACTTTATAAAGGCAATTATAACACTGACTGAAAAAGGGACCAACACAATATACGAAATTTTGAAAAGAGGAAAATTGCACAATCTTTCTATATCATGTCAACTTGAATTATTTGATAAAGTGGTACGACCTATATTACTTTATAGTTGTGAATTATGGGGATTAAGTAACTGTGATATAATTCAGAGAGTGCATTTGAAATACTGTAAGCTTCTACCATTTACGTAATACACATGATGCATTTTCTGTCTTGGTTAAACAGTATACAACCTATTTTGTATGAATGTGGTTTTTCGTATATTTCGGGGGTTTTTCGTATATTTGGGATACACACATTTTCATATGTGATATCTGGTTAAAATTCAATATAAAAATGAGATTGCATGATCAGTTCCAGCAGACATGGCGAGAAACATTACAAAATAGTTATAAAACTCTAAATTATCGTATTTTTAAAGAAATGTTTATTTTAAACAATATTTTGATATTTTAAGCGAACACGATTTCTTAGCTCTATGTAAGAAGAGTTTGAAGCTACCAAAGGTGTAATCAATATATCCGTATATCGAAGAAGAACAGACAACACAATGGCCAAAAGAAAAAGTACAGAAGGACAAACACTGATCTACAAAACAGATATAAAACTAAAGATCGAGAAATACGAACCCTATTAACAACTGGGGTTGTACTCAGATGCTCCGGAAGGGTAAGGAGTGCTTGCTCCACTAGTGACACCCGTCGTGTTAATCTAGTTGCATATCCGGTGATCAGTCATGAATGAGGCAAGGAACGGGAAGTGTTTACGACAAGTGGAACATATCCGTCGTCATTTGTGACACAGATATTCCATAACGGTCAACCAAGTCATGGTGGTGATCGCTAAACCTTCGAAGTGATGACTTCAACTGACTAAGAGGAACGCTTGGTTCCGTAGCTTCCTTGTTAGCACAAACCCTCTATCAAATCAAGGATATCCTGATATGTACCACAATCTCTGGAATATTGCATCAACTGAGATATATATACTCCATATGCAGGTACTGCTGGAATGTTGCTACATATGAATGGGAAGTTCACAATATGAAAAATTGAAGTCATCCCATTTGTTGAACAACAAACCATAAACTGTCAATAAACATGCAAGATGGAATAACATACCGCGCAAAAATAGAAAATGTACCCATGTAATTTAGAGGAAATTGGTGATGGATTTCATTATATTTTAAATTGTCCATATTTTAGCAATATATATCAAAAAGAGATATACAAAATATCAAATATTTTTACCTTTTTGGGGATTATGGCGTAAAACAATAGACTGAATCTGACTAACCTATGTCTCTGAAATTCCTTAAAATGACCGCAAGAAATCATATCTAGCTAGAGGTACTGCTGGATGCAGGAGTTCCGCTTTGATACATAAATAGAATAACTTAACTGTCCGCTACCTGGGCCTAATACCACCCGCGTTCCCCATCATCTTAATTGAGCCAAAACATAGTTGGAATACAACTTTTAGACTCATAATTCTTGGCAAATTCGATGGACCAGGATATACTACTAATGTGCACATCTTCCTATTAGGATCTCGCAATATACTAAGTTTCACAAACATCTCATTAAGCATGTGGGAGACTTATGACAAAGTGCATGGTGAATTGTCCAAACAAAAGTCCAAAGAAGCATAACAGAGGTAAAACTCAATGGACTGGGATATCCTACTAATGTGCACATCTTCATATTAGGATCTTGCAATGCACAAAGTTTCATGAACTTCTGATTAATCATGTAGGACAATTTGCGATGACAAAGTGCATACTGGATTGTCTCAAAATTTATAAGTCCAAAAAGGCATAACAGGGGTAAACCTCAATGGACAATACATTCCTTTATACTGCAAAGTTCACACATCATGATCTTAGATTCCAGAAATTTTGGTAGAAATCGGACAAAAGATTTGGAAGTTGGTCCGGACAAACCGACGGACAGACAGACAGGCCTATTCCTATATATCCCCAACTACGCTTGCTGGGGATATATAAATGTAATCTTTAAATGCAAGAACTACGCACCACATCTAATAGTTCACGTTGGAAATGTCTTTTGTTCGTAATTCATGTCTTCGTCACGTTAAAAAAGCTTTAATTACTAAAAAAAAATGGAATCTAGTGTGCATACCAATTTTTATTTCATCGTCTGTTATGGTATTGATTATGTAAATATTGAGGTCATATCTATTCAGTAACTTATTAACATTGACCGTCGGAAAACTGGTGACGAGGAACACATTATGTCTAAATTGGTATTGCCATCGTTTTGAAACGGAAAGAAAATACCGATATTTGAATTAAGCAAATCATTCACAAACGATCCATGTTCTTGTAATGTTTGGTATTAAAATAATAACCAACAATATCACATGTACAGAAGTGTAAAACATAACTATCTTAAATATGTAATAGATAGATTTAATTAGACAATAGTTGCCATTTTCAGATTTTAAATACTTTTTAACCATATTTAATTAGTAATGGCAAACAATGTGATCATATACTCCAATACATTTTACCTACAGCCACCACAAATCTATAGAAACAAAAATGGTCAATGTGCGGGATGAGACAAGTCCAATATCGTTTTTTTTTTTTATAATATAGAAATATTTTGGGAAACAAAATGTTTAATGTGTAACGATCGTAGCTACGCAGCTGTGAGATCTTTTTTTGATAAACTGATAACAAGCCTTGTAATAAGAAATCTCAAAGAAAGTGGTTGTTGATTTATGGTTTGGTTTATTTTGCTCAACGCCACTTTCAACAATATTTCAGTTATATCGTGGCGGTCAGTTTTATTGGTGGATGACACCGAAGTACCCAGAGAAAACCACCATGTCGTAAGTCACTGATAAACTTCATCAACTAATGCTGTATCGAGTACACCTCCCCATGAACGGTGTTCTAACTCACAACATTAGTGATGATAGGCACTGATTACACATGTAATTGTAAACCCAACTAACATATGATCACGACCACGACGTCCCTCTACTCTAATATATTACATCAGTTATACATCAAGTCATTAGTTATTATTGTATCTCAATCTCAGTCACTGTTGGTCAGTTTAGTTTTTGACTGTTGTCAGTTGTTTTAGGTCGTTATCTCAACGTACAACCAATTAGTTTTTGATAAATTTGAAAGTACTTTTTGCAACATGAAATTTAGATTATGTTGTGCCTTTTTGACAATACTACTACTGACTAACTAGAACTTTAACTTCCTTGACCACCCAGATAGATCTCTCTCGGACTTTATGCCCTTCCAAACTTTAATGCCAAAAGGGATAAAACAAATACATGTAGGATTTAGGTTACTTTATGGACTTTTATTCATCATGAATTATTCATAGTTTTTCATTTGTTTAAGCTGATGAAAATTCAAGGCGCTGATTCCTTCTGCTAACAAAGTCATCAATAATCATATCAAGTCGACTTGCACATGTCTGTGTATAAGTTGGACCTTAAGTAGGATTTCACGCGTCTCCATCCACTTAAATATCTTACTTGTTGCTGCTGGCACCGAGTAGTGTCAGTAGGATACTGATGATACTGTGTATAGCCGGGTATAAGTCACGGTTTGTTGTATGTAGAGTGTCGAGTAGTATCTTTGGCTTATCATCGACAAGAGCTCACATATAACATCATTCACAAAATCATGGAATATATCTATATGCGTATTCCAGTAGGAAAGTGGAGCATTGCTTTAAATAAACATAAATGTGAAATTTATGTTTAGGCACGTGCCTACTCGGGGCTAAGACAGGTGTGCCCTTGAAGATGGATAACCTCATGTGGTAAATTGATGACTACGATATTATTGTGGGCGAGTATCTTTTACGTGGTCACCAGAAACTACACCAATTGAAATCATGCTACGGTTCGAATGGCACGACAACCCGAAAGGAAAAGTTGCATTCAATAAACAATTACATGCATCGTATACGCACTGTCGTTTGAACACAACGGAATGGAACACATTCTGAAGTGGCAAATAAACCACATTCTAATATGACGTCTATGAAACGGCACACATGATATTACTCAATATCTCTATAATTAGCGCAAGTGCAGTACACAACAAATCTGGCTGTTCCATGTGACTCCTGCTGTGAGATTACCGTGACGACAGAGTGTAAACAAATAAAGCACCGGCATAGAGCGTATTTTTAAGTCCTTAAGAAAAAACATAATTTAAAAAGTTTCTGTAATGAATAAAAGCCTACAAGGTCGTTTCCGTGAGGTCATACACAACATCTACACATAAAAAAAAATCCGGAAATAATACTTAAGACAACCATCTATCGACTTTGACATTTGTAATTTGTCGTCATCCTTTAACGCAGTTAACAAGGGACGCTGGTGATATTGTCACAGGTTGGTTATTAATTTATTTTACGATTTTTTGAGTATTTTACTTGTTTAAGTAGCTAAAAGCAAAATGCAATCAAATTGGAAAATATCAGTAACTTTATTACATACCCGTATAGTTATCAATGAAGGAAAAAGTACTGTAAGCAATGCATGAAGGTTAGTGCATTTTGTTATTCATGCGTAACACATATCACTATGGAATGTATGTATGCGTACTGGGTATCACCAAAGGTAAATTTTAAAAACAAATGAAAAATATCTATAAGTTATGACTCACACAACAGGAGTTTGATTTAATATATGTGCTCAAATTGCGCCGATTCCGTCATCATATGTGAAGGGGGCTAAACGGAACAGTCGTTGTGTGGCGGATTCTAAGGTGTCCTAGGGTCATCAAAAATACCGTATTTGTCATATTAGAATCGAAATAATTCATGGCAGGCATATCGCTCGGGGTAAAATTAGAATTTAAAGGCCCAGTCCATGTGTAAATTTGCACAACTCTATGCCTGCCATGAATTATTTCTTAATAAGATATTACAGAATAAAATGTTAATGGCTCTCCAGCAATCGGACAAAAATCAATAAAAAATTGTCATTTTCTTTTCACATAACACAGCATGCATATCATTTATACTGGGTGACAATATGGATCCTTTAAAGCAATTAATGTGAAACTTGTATTCAAATGATGATACATGGTAGCTGTATAGTACATCTACAAACATTATATAAATTTGATCTTGACCTTTGACATCTAGGTCAATGAAATATCATTGATTGTGTATGGTAGATAAAAACATCGTGTTTATCTTAGTATTTCATTTTCTGTGAATTGATGGAGTTATGTTTTGGTCTTTCCTCATGTCATGCCATGATTATATGTATATGTGGTTTGTGGCCATGTGATAATGTTCATAAATTGAAAGTCAGCATGAAAATGTAGAGGTCAAGATAAAAAAAATCCACTATTGTTAATATACTATAGTTATAGTTGCCGTCTGTCTGTCTGTCCGTCCGTCACACTTTCTTGTTTACGCGATAACTTGAGCAAACATGGATTGATTTGAATAATCTTTTGCATGTGGCTTGTAATTATCATTATCTTGGATGGGTTCTTACATGGCAATATTTGAAGCAAGGGTTTGGGGGGAAAATCTTAGTTTTTGGTTGAAAAATCAACAATTTTGAGAGTTGTGTCTTGTTTACTCGATAACTTCAGTAAATATGAATGGATTTGAATATTGTTTTGCATGTGGCTTCTAATTATCATTATCCTGGGTGGGTTCTTACATGGAAGTATTTGATGGAAGGGTTGTTTGGGAAAATCTTAGTCTTTGGTTGAAAAATCACCAATTTTGAGAATTGTGTCTTGTTTACGTGATAACTTCAGTAAATATGGATGGATTTGAAATATTTTTTTGCATGTGACTTGTAATTATCATGTTGTATATATATGTATCCGACTTTAGATAAAGAAAATTACTTTACTATACTTTACCAGAATACTTATGATTTTAAACTTAATTAAATCATTTTCTTCAACGTTAAAAATTGTCTTATTAATTGCCAAAGTTATTGTCGATCTCTTTAAGGCTAAATGGTTACGTCAATCATATTTAACTTTTAAAGAAAGCAACCCCATTTATCTTTGAAGGAGAAACAATTGCCATTACCAACTCTATTACAAAATGTGAAGTAGCAAAAGCTAAATTTTGAGATACATTGACATTTATGTTTTTTTACAGCAATGTTGATAACTTACATTAAAGGGGGAACTCCTGCCCAATTTTTTTTGGAGAAGGGGTCTGCAATGACGAGGGCTACATTTGTTATTTTTTTACAGAAGTTATCAAGTTTTATTGACTGATGTTGTTTTTATACCCAGGTGAGCTCTACAGGCTCATGGGAGCCTCTAGTTTATTGTCATTCAAGCCAGGCTTTGACTTGTAAGCCCTTCCGCACTCATCACAAATTAAGGTTCCTGATAAAAAAAACCATCTAGCATTGTAACTTGCTTAATGTAACATTTGAGAATTAACTATATATTTAATGGAAATGAAGAAGATGAAGATGATGACATAGGAGGACCGTTAGTTAGAAACAAATCCGACTGGATCCCTAAACCTACAACGGATAAATAAGAATCAATTAATACATTAAAAAGTAATTCACTTGAAACAAATAAACATATTAAGGATAATGTATGCCGCAACGAACGACAAGCTTTATTTAGATTAAAATCAGATAAATCGATCGTGATAAAAGAGGAAGATAAAGGTAATGCTGTTGTAATTTTAGATGGAGAATATTACAAAGATAAAATTTTGGACATGTTGAAATATGGAATGTATTATGCAGAAACAGATAAAAAGGCAGATCAGAAGACATATAAAATGATAAATAAGTTGTTACATGTACATGAAGGTGAATTACATAAAGAAGAAATATGGATTGCAAAAAGTGCATACAAGTGAAGTAATCTCAAACGCTAATACTGGAACAACTCACATAATGTATCAAAATTTTAAATCCGAACGATTTACAATTTCGTCTTATTGTTGGCGGAGCCAATTGCGTCACTCAACGATTAAGCCATTTTATAGAAATTATACTTAAACCACTATGTTGTGAAGTACCTAGTTTATTAAGGGATGATCTATAATTTTTAAATCATTTGCCGACGACTGTAAATCCAAATTCTGAACTCATCAGTTTTGATGTTGTAAGTCTTTATACAAATATTCCGCACGATTTGGGAATTTCTGCAATAACATTTTTGTTGGAAAATAAACGAAACATTGTACAACATCGCTTTTCTAAAGAATTTATTCTTGAAACCATGAAAATTATTCTTAAAAGAAATGTTTTCTATTTTGACGGTAAGTTTTAATGACAGAAAAGAGGAACCGCAATGGGAACTAAAATGGCGCCAACTTGCGATACTCTTGTTCTTGGATACCTTGAACATATTTTATGCGAACAACTTTTGAATAACTACGAACAAGAATTTGCATCGTATGTACGACAAAACAGGAAGAGTTTTCTTGACGATTGTTTTATTATATGGAACTCTGACATTCCCATTGAAATTTCATAGACAACAAACAAGCCACCAGGACCTTACTATAATAAGAGCTAATGAACATTTCCATCGTTTTTCTTGAGGACATTTCAAAATATTCTCGCTATATAAAGTTAATACAGAGGTTGATTTTTTAAGAAGAAGAAAAGAAACTGTATTAATTAATATTCTTAAACCTACGTTTAACGTAGGTTTAAGAATATTAATTTAAATGACTTTAAGATTTTCGTTAATTTTACAAGTTTCAAGAACTGTATAACACACAATTTTACATCACTCAAAATATGAAATAGTAATATTATGATCATTTATTTTTACAAGACATGTTTGAATGACATCTACCGTCTACTGTTGCATAATTTTCCCGCTTTACGACATGCACATCGATTTTGTTCACAACAATTTTTGCCGGAACAGCAAAACTTCTGAAACCCCTGATCATCACAAATTGAATTCAAGCTGACCGCTTGTCGGAACGAAATGAAATTGTCCGCTAAAATGTCAGAGGGCTTAAGAAATAAACGATCAGTAGGCTCGAACTGATTTTACATGTACATTTTTGTTGCAATAAAGGCATTTAAATTCACCAAACACAATATCCTGACAAACTACACAAAGGTTTGAAGTTCTGACAGACGGTTGGACTTCAGAAGTGTCCATTGCCTCATCATCAGTTGAATGGGCAGGATCAATATCGCTGTTCATATTCACCTCCATGCTGGCCATCAAAAAGATGTTCTTCGGTGTCAACTTTGAAAATGAGTTCATCGGGAAGGGAAGAAGAGGCAAGTCCGACTTTAGCATCTACCCCAAACATAGCTTTATACAGTGTCCTATTAATACCAGAATTATGACTTCTTTTTTTGTCAAATTGTACAAACGTAATTCAAACAGGCCCTAAACACATGTACATGCATTTATTTATCACCTGACATGAATTCCTTTAACTTAAACTATAATTAATCCAATCAATAAATTTGTCAAATAAATGTTGAAATTTTCAGAAATTTCGTAAAATTACTGGTTTATTTCAGTAATTTTATAAAATTACTGACCTGTTTAGTAATTTTACAAAATTTCAGATTTTTCAGTAATTTTGCAAAATTACTGGTTTTACAAATTTACTGTAACATATATACTATACATTGTATATACTATATTTGTTTTACTCTTTTTTTTATATTTAAATCATTGAAATTCAAGCAAACCCACATTTTTCTCTTTAAAATCGGACTGTGTTTTCTGTTCCTTTTGTTTCACTCAGTTCAACGGAAAATGCACTGTTAGTATTTTAATTGTCATTATTTTCTGCAAGTTGTTCATCATCGTCCCTTCCGTCAAGATTTTCATTTGTTTCAAAGTCTCGGTGACGGTCGGTGGAATGAAGTTCGACATTTCCAAAGAACAAATCATTTACGCGATCGATCTCGTCCAGAAAATCATCATCATTGTAGGAAATTATTTCCGGGGGTATCGTACTTGCAGTACTGGATTAACTAAATTATATAAAGTCCTCCATCTTCTCACTATTTTTGCTTAAAAAGATTAATTTCACATCTGGTTTACATATCGTTTTTCTGACAACGGAAATTGAGCTTAGGGGAGATTATATATTGTACTTTCTTTTCTTAAAATATATTCAAAATTTACAGATATTTATATATAAATAGATTGTGTGAAAATGTTAGAATATAATTATTCAATATAAATGCAAGTTCTGTTAACCGTGAATAAGTTTTCAACAAACAGAAGACGTTTAATTGTAAAACAAATTAAAACAGCTGGAGAAATTTTACATTTGCAATGTACGACGTTTGTGACGTTTTTTCTTTGATGACGTAATGCCGCATTTGGACCGAAAATATCATGGCGCGTCACATATACATTTAGACAAATAAAATGATTAACATATATTCTCGTGAAAATATTAGGTTCCGGATTTTTTCTCACATTGTTCTTTAAAATGAGCGGGATGATAAACTGACGCCATGTCTAAGCTAAATAAAATTATTGGATAATTATTCAAGGATACATCATTTCGTATCAAACTTGTTTTACTTCAATTTAGAAGTAGCAACGATAGATATTAAAACTATCTCAGTATCCCGGTAGTAATAATTATTTAAGATTGATTGATTGATTGATTGATTGATTGATGTTTAACGTCCAGTGAGCAATTTTTCAGCTATATTCAGGACGAGGATAATTTAAACGCCACGGGACTCGAAACAAAGAAATGTGATGGGTAGGACGGAGAATTTTGCCAGTGCAACAGGTCTCTTATGAACGACTCATCATGAGCATAGTACTCATAATGAGCTGTTACACTGGGTTCTTTAACGTGCGAAGAGGATGGCAATCTCTCAACACGGGACCTCGGTTTTATTTACGTCTCATCCGAAGGACGGGTTGGTTGTCAATTTATACATCCCGCACAACCGACGGACGCACCTTCAAGCTGAAGAAGCTCTCGGTCCCATGTCTATGCCCCGGGGTTCACGCGGGGCTTAGTTATTTAAGTATCCCGGAATAAAGTATCTAATGAATAATTGCAGGCATATGAAAAAGATATTTTGGATGAAGTTGTGTTTATTTTATTTTTATCTTGTATAACTGTTAATTGGTTACATGCCGACATACCATTGTTTTTCCGGCAAAGATAAGAAATATCATACTTCTCAAACCTCGAAACGTCACAGAAGCACTTGTAATATTTGAAAATTTTCTGTCGTGTTTTTAAGAAATGTAACACCTCCGCAGTCGTGCACCAAAACATACTTTAACGGTATTTGTGTTTTTTTTTATTTTAATAATCTGTTATACTATATTTTGGCGCACGACTGCGGATGTGCTTATTTTCTTCAAAAACCGTCGCAATATCAGCAATGTTAAACGAAATATAGTAGATAAATGACGCTCATGACGTCACAATGACGTCAAAAACATACCGATTTTGTTGGAAACAAGTTTTGACATCAAAAGTATGATGTCGTCTACAAAATAAAACACATCAGACTATTGATCAAGTATTTTCTGAAATTCATTAAATATGTGGCCACATAGGGCACCGATAGCACCCAGTCCTTTATACGGGTCATAAATGAAAGGATGTGTCCTCCTGACTAACTGTTTTCCTGTGTTCTATATATTGTACATATTGTATATAGTTGTGTCTAGGCCTTCTCTGTACCTATGTCATATGGTGATAAGAATAAAGATATATATATAATATGGAGGAATGTTTAACGATGATGATGGACAATTAAACACACCAAACTATTACAACATTAATTCGTTCTTTTACTCATCCATAAAATATCACCATACCATAAAAAAAACCTGCAGAGAAGACTGTGGAAAAATGTGTCCTGGTTTGTAAATAGCACAAATAAAAATATGAGAAGATAAGTCTCTAAATGGAATTATTGATGATTAGATTTTATGAAACAAAATAAAACTGAAACTTACCAGTCTTGTTTCTTATCAACAGATGACATTGTAAACAAATATAAGGACAAAGTAAAGAGGGATACTTTAATATCAGGGGAGATAAATCTTCTTATCAACAGATGGCATTGTAAATAAAGATAAGGACAAAGTAAAGAGGTATACTTTAATAGCAGGGGAGATATATCTTTGTAGATAACTGACAGCTGACTAACAAGTTAGACTGTACTTGTTGTAAGCAATGACTCTGTTGATCAACAATCACAATTGATAGCTTTTGATCGATTAGTTATGTCTAGTACAATAACAGTATTATAAAGTCTTTTGATCTTAAAACGATAGTTAATTACTTGATTTCAAACAGAAACTTTACTTTTTCATCTTACTCTCCTGATTTTATAATTTAATTTGTGTATGTACATACAAATTATTTCTAATACTTCCAGTTCAGTTAAATAACAATGAACATTTATTTGTACATCAATGTAAAACTGGTTTTAACAACATAAATCTGTTGATTGTGATGAATGTAACAATCTCGTTGACAATTTCTACTACCTCCTGTTAGATTAAGTAGCAAGAAAAATATAGTTTTAAAATATTGAGATAGAACAGTTCTAAAACATAAATGTGATGATTATGATGACTTTCACCGATTGGTTGAAAATCTTAACAAATAATATAACAATATGATGATGATGTACACAACATAAACTGATTATTTCTACCAAGTGATGGTTTACATTATATGATTAATTTTCTGTATTTAAAGGTTTTCGTAAGTATCAAGTGAAGAACAAGACAGATAAGTACATCTTAAATATACTTGAACATAATCACTTACAAACCAGAATGCTTACATTGTTACAAATATTTATACAGGAACAACACGATGCAAATAGTATTTAATATTTACTCCTTGTCGACATTATTGACTTGTATATATAGAGATAAAATCATATAAAAAGATACAGACTACAAATCAAATGTAATGTAAAATACCACATCAATTTAATACCGACATTTATATGATCAAACTATATCGTTCTAATAGACAACTGATTTTATATGATAGGTCTGTTTGATTTGTCTACAATAACATACTAAATATATAACTATACAATTATAATAGACAACTCATTTTATATGATAGGTCTGTTTGATTTGTCTACAATACCACACTAAATATATAACCATACAATTCTAATAATTAACTCATGTTATCTGATAGCTATGTCTGTTTGATTTGTCTACAATACCATACTAAATATATAACTATACAATTATAATAGACAACTCATTTTATATGACAGGTCTGTTTGATTTGTCTACAATACCATACTAAATATATAACTATACAATGATAATAGACAACTCATTTTATATGATAGGTCTGTTTGATTTGTCTACAATACCCTACTAAATATATAACTATACAATTTTAATAGACAACTCATTTTATATGATAGGTCTGTTTGATTTGTCTACAATACCCTACTAAATATATAACTATACAATTCCAATACACAACTCATTTTACATGATAGGTCTGTTTGATTTGTCTACAATACCATACTAAATATATAACTATGCAATTCTTATAAACAACTCATTTTATATGATAGGTCTGTTTGATTTGTCTATAATACCCTACTAAAAATATAACTATGCAATTTTAATAAACAACTCATTTTACATGATATGTCTGCTTGATTTGTATATAATACCCTACTAAATATATAACTATGCAATTCTTATAAACAACTCATTTTATATGATAGGTCTGTTTGATTTGTCTACAATACCCTACTAAATATATAACTATACAATTCTAATAGACAACTCATTTTATATGATAGGTCTGTTTGATTTGTCTATAATACCCTACTAAATATATAACTATGCAATTTTAATAAACAATTCATTTTACAAGATAGGTCTGCTTGATTTGTCTACAATACCATACTAAATATATAACTATACAATTATAATGGACAATTCATTTCATATAATAGGTCTGTTTGATTTGTCTACAAGACCCTACTAAATATATAACTATGCAATTCTTATAAACAACTCATTTTATATGATAGGTCTGTTTGATTTGTAAATAATACCCTACTAAATATATAACTATGCAATTCTAATAAACAACTCATTGTATATGATAGGTCTGTTTGATTTGTCTACAATACCATAGTAAATATATAACTATACAATTCTAATAGACAACATATTTTATATGATAGGTCTAATTGATTTGTCTAAAATACAATACCATATTTTTGTATGTCGTCAAAAAGACGTATCTCACTTTACTAACATTATAATGACGAATAGATGGTGATAAAATATATCATAATTCTAGGTCGATGCTACGTTTTAATGATCGTACATAATTGTTACTTTATCTGTACAATGTTAAATAAACGTAGAGTTAAGCAATATGGTGAAACTTAAATAAAAGTACAAGTTAACATTGATGAATATTTTAACATAAGAATGTAAATATATAGATATAAATCTTTTAA
>MJUT01033530.1:56204-66680 GCA_002080005.1 Gigantidas platifrons
GTCTCTTTGCATTTCTCTGTGTATGTTGTCTTGCAATTGGGTGTGCTTTTTGTAAACTATCTCTTATTTGCTGGGCATGCTCCCCAAAATTAGGAGACATGTTTTTATCAGTTGTAATAGGGATACCCCCTTTAAAAGTTTATAAGGAAGTCTTATTTGATGTCCAAATAACATAAGGTTGGGTGTCAAAGTAGTGGTTCCATTGGGCGTTGCTCTGTATGCCCCTGTTAAACATCCTAATTTTTTGTCCCAGTCGGTCTGTTTTCCTTTAATAAAAGATTTTATCATCCCCAGGAATGTACGATTGAATCGCTCGCATGACCATTTCCTTTGGGGTTTCTTGGACTTGTCCTGGTTTTTCTTATTTATAAAAATTGACACAACTGATTAGAAAGGTCGCTTTCGAAGTTTCGACCCTGATCTGAATGCAAAGATAGGGGACATCCAAAACGACATACAATTATATTTGCACAAGTTAGTGCGTCTGGTCAGGGATTGTAAATGCTTCAACACATTTGTAAAATAGTCTGTGACTGTTAGAATATATCTGTTTCCTCTAGGGGTGAGGGGAAATGGACCCATAATATCGGAGGAAAGTCTGTCACAGCATGCACCAGTGGCCATTCTCCCAAGTGGAGCCCTTGCTGGTTTAGCTGGTAATTTATTTGCACCACAGACATCATATTTAGTAATCCAAATTGTTACATCGTCTCTTAGCTCATACCAATAGAAACGTTGTAATAATTTCTCGGTAGTTTTTCTCTTTCCGAGATGTCCAGATATGATAGAGTTATGCATTTGGTGCAATACTTCAATTTTAAGTTTTTCAGGAGTCAAAAATTGTAAATAATGACCCGTTTTATTTTGTTTTGTAAATTCTTTGAACAACAACCCATCTTTAATTGTCATACTATCCCACAAATGACAATAGTGTCTAGTTGCAGGACTTTTATCTTGCAATTCATTATCAAATGGCTTTTTGCCAGCCAATTTACAATTAAGAATATATCCAATATCATTGTCTTGGTTTTGTAATTGTCTCAATTCATTTATACTGTGTCCCATATTCCAAACTGTAAAATTATTGTCTTGTTCAGTCTGATGTCTAGTTTTAACTGCATTCAATACAATGTTGCCTTGTTCTTCAGTTTTCTCTGATTCTTTGTTTGGTATGCTCATACTACACATCATTTCAGTGGATCTTTTGAACATTTTTTACATGGTCCACATTTTAAATATTCCATATTGTCATTTAATGGACAGTCACATGTTCTGGGATTTAAGCACCTCGACATAAAGTCGGCATTTCCATGTTTTGGGCCCGGTCTATATTGAATGGTAAAATTGAACCCAGCCAAAATTTCTATCCACCTTCCTATGCGGCCTTTTGTTTCATTTAAACTAAAGAGCCATATGAGCGCTTGATGGTCTGTACGGACTGTGAACGTTCTTCCCAACATGTATTGCCTATAATATTCTATTAAGTACCTTACTGCAAGTAACTCTTTGTCGGTTATGCATTAATTTCGTTCAGCCTTATTTAGGGTGCGACTTCGTAAGCTATTACTTTTACATTACCGTCTTGTACTTGTTGTAACACAGCACCTATAGCGTCGTCGCTTGCGTCAGTGTCAAGAATGTATTCGTCCTCATCTCTAGGGTATGCAAGTATACCTGGGCTGACAAAGTGGTGTTTCAATTTGTCAAATGACCTTTGACAATTTTCAGACCATACAAATTTTGTGGACTTTTTAGTTAATTCTGTCAACGGTTTGGTCAAGTCAGAGTAATTCTGAATGTACTTCCTGTAGCACCCTCCAAGACCTAATATGTGTCTTACATCTTTCACTGTTTTGGGAACAGGACATTCTAATATCTTTGAAATATTATGAGGGTCTGGTTGTACACCCTTCTCACTTACAACATGTCCCAAGAAAGTTACTTCAGTATGGAAAACAGTACACTTTTCAGGTTTTAATTTTAACACAGCCTCCCTTATTCTTTTAAGTACCATATCTAACCTTTCTACATGTTGGGAAAAAATTGATGAAAACATAATTATGTCATCTAAATAGATCAAAAAAATTTACCATTGGAGGCCATGGAGCACTAGTTCCATTAGTCTTTGACAACAAGGCGTACCGTTTGTCATGGCGAATGGTAAGGTCAAATATTCATATAACCCGTACCTTGTTGCAGTTTTGGGTATGTCCTGTTTCCTAACTGGAATTTGGTTAAAACCACTGGTCAAATCAAATGTACTGAAAATGCAGGCACCAGCAATGGTGTCAAAACAGTCCTGGATTCTAGAGAGGGGCCATGCGTCTTTTTCTGTTCTTGAATTTAGAGCACGGTAGTCCACACATGGAAGAATCTTCCCATTTTTCTTTAAAACTAATACAAGAGGGCTGGACCAGGGTGACGTGGATTTCTGAATTATGCCCTGTTTTAACATTTGTTCAATTAATTTCTTTTCTTCGCTTCCATATGCAATAGGGACTCTTCTTGGGGTTGTTTAATTGGTATCGTCTCTCCAGTCTCCATACTGAACTCGAGAAGATGTTTTTACCCAAATCAGTTTCATCTTTGGAGAATGTTCAGAATAACTTTCAAGTAAATTAGCAATTGCCTGTTTTCGGTCTCTGTTCGACCTGGAGCAATATTGTCATACATATTCATTAGGTGGGCTGGGACATTGCCACTTTTCCCACCATATGATGTTCCCTTTTTGCTCAAAGTTCTTATTATCCCTTCATTTGTTTCCCAATTGACAGGATTAGATTCAAGAAGCTTTAATCTTCTTGTGGCATTTTGATTACCAATTTCAGTATTGTCTTCACAATCAAACAGTGTGATAGGCTTATTTTCTAAAATTTCAGCTAAATCAATGATGGCATCTTGGTATAAAGTACGTTTGTAATCATAGGGATTTAAAATCCTAGCCTTACAGGTGACATTTTTACTTATATCAACCAGGCATGGCGCCATGATATCTTTCTGAAAAGTCTTCAGAGGGTTCCAGTAAACAATTTTGTTCCCTTTCAATAAGATCATTTTGTTTGCGATCTACAAAGACATCTATCAAAATTTCACTTCTGGGGGGAATTTCAGAGTTTTCAGCAACATAAACTTTTCGAACATGGTTGTCTGTTTGGCCAATTTGAGTACAGTTGATAACGTGATCACCCAGCAACATAATGCCATCCCGTAATGTTAAATCTACAGGACCCCATTTTGATTTCATTAAAACATCTAGCCCTAACAAGGCCTCATTTTCTATGTTTGCAACCGTTAACTCTGTTTCAAAGCATAGATCTCCCAAAATTACTTCAAAGGAAGCGTTCCCTAAATCTTTAAGGGGCTTGCCATCCGCACAAAATAAAGAATGGACTTCACCAAGTTTGGTCTTTTACATTGAGGTATTTTATTAAAGGCATTAACAGACAAAACTGTTCGAACCGCCCCATTATCTAGTGTAAAATTGACCTCTGACACTTGGACTTGCCTTTCGACATACACTCCATCACTTTTGAGTACTTGTTGTTTCACTGTATCTGTGAACAATTGTTCATTTTCAACTTCAGAATTTGAAAAAAATTTATTTTCTTCTTTTGAAGAAGTAGAAGTTAAATTACTATTACTATTTACTAAATTACTACTACATTGACTATTACTACTGGTTTTCCATTCAGCTTCTTTACTATTAAGGTTTATTTTGCCGGCTGAATCCTGGTTATGCTTATCATTTGTATTCAACTGTTGACCATTTTCAAAAGGCAAGTGGGTTAACTCCTGGTCATTGGGGTCAACCCCTTTTAGCTTAAAGCGTACCCCTCAGGTTTTGCCATAGCGGGGACAAATTTATCTTGATTAGGAGTATAGCTTTATTTCTCATTGTGTTGCTTTGTGTTGGCAGTGTGTCTATTGGGATTTCCGTAGCAGTTTCTGGCGTAATGACCAGGCTGACCACACTGATAGCAGAGTGGAACATTTTGAGAAGTATTTCTACCCAAGTTTGTTTTCTCATTATTTTTGTTTTGACTATAGTATTGTCTCTTTTCAAATGGATGGCCTTGTCTCATTTGGGGTTTATTTTGAACAATGTCTTCACTTCTTTGCTTGTCTGCATACATTTTATCAAACATCTCTTGTAACTCCTCTTATCGTTAGTTAAAGAAATTAAATCTTATTCTGATTTATTTTTCTGTCCCTGTTTATTTTCTTGTTTCTTTGAAATTTGAAAATTTTGTTTCTGAAAAGTACTGTTTTTCTTTACTTGTCTGATTTTTTTTAGATTTTTCCAAATTTTCAGTTTTAACATATTTAACTTGGTCACCAGATGTTGTTTCAATGTAAGTTGCTACTTCTTGGACTGCTTCTTCGATGCTTTTGGGGTCTTTTAACAATTCAACATGAGCCCTTGCTTCATTATTTGATAAACCCATGAAACATTTATTAAGAAGATCTTCCTGTCTTGTTTTAGCATCTCTATTTGCATATGTTTTGTCGTAAATTCTTTTAAGTTCTGCAGAATAATCTGCAACATCTTCATTTGGTTTTTGAGTTCTTCTATTAAATTGAACTTTGTAGGTTCTTTTACTTTAAAAAAACACCAAAATCTGTGTTTTACGTCTTTAACTAATTTTGAATAAGAGCTCAATGTCTTATTGTTTAATTGGTCGAAAGCAAAATTACCAGCTTCACCTTGAAGTCTGGTTATTAATTCACTTCATTTTGTTGTATTGTCCCAATTTTGTAAGACAGCAACTACTTCGTGCACTTTCAAGTCTACAAAAGATTACTGACTAGATGGTTACATTTGCAGTATAATGGTAACAATTTTTTTTATAAAATACGACAGTGACAGTTCCAGATTATTGTCGATATTTTCAACAGTTCCTACAAAATCTCAGTTTTACCAGTTATGTGGAGAACCACGTACGAATTTACAACTGTTCCCTAGCAGACGATATGAAATTTCAACACTCGTTCAAGATAACTCGATGGACTGTCATCACATTTAATATCAAATTATGGATGGACATTTTCTGCAATAATGGTAATACATTTGTGATCAGTGATTATGATTTATAACAGAAAACATTTGCTTTTAAATTTTCACTCAAATCAACATGTGGTGTCTCACTCATGAAATTACATAAAAATAAAATTACACAATATTTCACTTATTGATTGTTTTTAAATTACTAAGATTTTGAAAAACTGATTGGATTTCTACATGTCTATAAAGTCATAATAAATATACATACAATTGTGCCAGCCTATGGCTATAAGCACAATATCCCTGATTTATAGTGTACATGTGACCACCATTATAAGGCGAAGCGTGGAGGTTCCCACACTAGCCCAGATTTACACTATAAATATGTTTTTTGTACGCAAAACATGGAATTACTAATGCATTAAGCTCTGTTTCACTTTCTCATGATAATGGACTATATGTATAGTAATAACATTGAAAACTGGGAATTGTTGTCTAAATGAATATTCGAAATCTGAAAAATGCATCTCTTCAAATACAACGAAATAAGTGCCGACACAGGACTTATTCAACAGCAATGGGAAAAATCACAACTTGTGCTAGCCTATACATCTTAAAATCTGTCTTATTCTTGTGCGGTTAACTTTAAAAAAAATTATCTGTTGTAGTTCTCATTTGTATCATGACATCTGAATGTATTACTTCTTATGTGTTCAATCATGCAAAATACATGTGTCTCTAATACCAAAACAAAATGATGGGTTGTAAAATAATGTGCTTTTTCTGGTATCCTTACAATAGGTATGTTTGATTTATCTACAGTACCTTTCAATTTGTTAACAAATTGTCTATGATAGGTCTGTTTGATTTTTCTATAATTCCATTCTAATAGGGAACATATAGTCTATGATATTTTTGCTTGATTTGTTTACAATACCGTTATAAGAGCTAAAACATTGTCTATGATAGATCTGGTTGATTTCTCTACAATACCGTTCTAATAAAGAACATATTGTATATGATGTTTTTGCTTGATTTGTTTACAATACGTTCTAATAATTACTACTTTGTCTTTGATATTTCTGGTTGATATGTCTACAATACTATTCTAATAGAGAAAATATTGTCTATGATAGGTCTGTTTGATTTGTCTACAAACGGTTCTAATAGAGAACATATTGTCTAATAAATGATAGGTCTGTTTGATTTGTCTACAATACCGTTCTAACAGGGAACATATTGTATATGATAGGACTGTTTGATTTGTCTACAAACCGTTCTAATAAAAACATATTGTCTATGATAGGTATGTTTGATTTGTTTACAATACTGTTCTAATAGTTAACACATTGTCTGTGATATGTCTATTTGATTTGTCTACAATACCGTTCTAATAGAAAACATATTGTCGATGATAGGTCTGTTTGATTTTTCTGCAATACCGTTCTAATAGAGAACATATTGTCTATTATAGGTCTGTTTGAATTGCCTACAGTACCGTTCTAATAGATAACATATTGTCTATGATAGGTCTGTTTGATTTGTCAACAATACCGTTCTATTATTTAACAAATTGTCTATGATAGGTCTGTTTGATTTTTCTACAAGTCCATTGTAATAAAGAACATATTGTCTATGATATGTATGTTTGATTTGCCTACAAACTGTTCTAATAGAGAACATATTGTCTATGATAGGTCTGTTTGATTTGAGTACAATACTGTTCTATCAGGGAACATATTGTATATGATAGGTCTGTTTGATTTCTAGACAATACCATTCTAATAGCTAACATATTGTCTATGATAGATCTGGTTGATTTGTCTACAATACCGTTCTAATAAAGTACATATTGTCTATGATGTTTTTGCTTGATTTGTTTATAATACCGTTCTAATAATTACTACTTTGTCTTTGATATTTCTGATTGATTTGTCTACAATACCTTTCTAACAGGGAACATACTGTATATGATATGTCTGTTTGATTTGTCTAGAAACTGTTCTAATAGAAAACATATTGTCTATGATAGGTCTGTTTGATTTGACTACAATAACTTTCTATCAGGGAAGATATTGTATATGATAGGTCTGTTTGATTTGTATACAATACCGTTCTAATAGCTAACATATTGTTGGTGATAGGTCTGTTTGATTTGTCTACAATACCGTTCTAATAGAGAACATATTGTCTATGATAGGTCTGTTTGATTTGTCTACAATAGCGTTCTAATATTTGACACATTGTCTATAATGTGTCTGTTTGATTTGTTTACAATATCGTTCTAATAGTTAGCACAGTGTATTTGATAGGTCTGTCTGATTTGTCTACAATACCTTTCTAATAGATAACATATTGTCTATGATAGGTCTGTTTGATTTGTCTATAATACCGTTCTAATAGTTAGCACAGTGTTTATGACAGGTCTGTTTGATTTGCCTATACTATCGTTCTAATAGGTAACACAGTGTCTATAATATGTCCGTTTGATTTGTCTATAATACCGTTCTAATAGTTAGCACAGTGTATTTGATAGGTCTGTCTGATTTGTCTATATAATACCATTCTAATAGGTAATACAGTGTCTATGATAGGTCTGTTTGATTTGTCAACAATGCCGTACTAATAGATGACATATTGTCTATATATGATAGGTTTGTTTGATTTGTCTACAATACAGTTCAAATAGTTAACACAATGTCTATGATAGGTCTGTTTGATTTGTCTATAATAACGTTCTATTAGTGAACACGGTGTATAAGATAGGTCTGCTTGATTTGTCTATAATACCGTTCTAATAGTGAACACAATGTATATGATAGGGTTGTTTGATGTGTCTGCTATACTAATCTAATAATGCCGTTCTAATAGTTAACACAGTGTCTTTGATAGGTATGTTTGTTTCGTCTTGTTTAATACCATGTCAAATGTACCAGCATTATAGTGACGAATACTAAATATATGTATGTCATTGTATCAACATTATAATGATGAAGGTACGGTTAAAGAATATACAATAATTATAATGTGATGCTACGTTTTAATTAACGTACATAATTGTTACTGTTGTCTGTATAATGTTAAACAGATGTACAATTAAACAGTATGGTGAAGCTTAAATAAAATAAAAGTTAACATTGATAACAAATTTAACATAAGAATGTAAATATATAAATATAAATCTTTAAAACTTACATTGCTAATGGGAAATATTGGTGAAGAATAATAGGTTCTTACACGTGTCCCTATTGCAGATCTGGGATTTCTTCCACGAGTGTGAGAAATTCGTCTTTTCACGAGTGGAGCGTAGCGGAACGAGTGAAATGACGCTAAATTTCTCTCACGAGTGGAAGAAATCTCAAATCTTCAATAAGGACGAGTGCAAGTAGCTGTTTCTTCCGTTTTAGCTTAAAAACAAAGCATGTCGATTTCATTCATTCATTCGCATGTCAATGTCATGTTTACTACAAAAAATATTACAACGCCACGTGTAATGCTATAAATACACATGTATTGAAAACCGCATTAAATCTATTAGGATAAAGCAGTTTAAATTCAGGTAAAAGTGATATTTGAAACTTCTTTAGATCTACTAAGACGACAAATTATATTACTACAGCAGTCGTAGAATTGATTATTGATTATACTCGGCCGATTTGATTGGCTGACAATGCCATGTAAGACAAGTTCACGCGCAGCTGTCTTTATGGCTTGTCTTACATAGAAAACCCAACAAAACGGAAGAATATCCCTACTTAATTACGAATGGCGCTTTTGTAGATCAGGCCCATCATCAGTTAGTATGATAAGCCAGCATGCATTAACTGCTATATGTTTGTGTTATCAATCAATAAATTCCTTTCTTTGATTTTTCATTTATAACAGTATTAATGATACAAAAAATTATAAATTAGGGAAGTTGTGTATTACATGTTACCTGAACTGAATAAAGGAATTAAAATCAAAGAGTGCACCTGTATCTGTATACTCATTTAAGGATAACACAATCTTAACAGTTGATAGAATTGATAAGTTTATTTCTGAAATGATTGGTACTTTACTTTAACTGCATTTTATGATAAAACAATTTTACAAAGATATTTTTAGATTAGATAAGTTTAGGTATTACATTTTGTATGAATATTACAAATTATTCTTGGTGATATGAACCTGTAAATCATGTTATATTCCAAAACTAACTTGATTGTTATATAGATGCACAGACGGACCTAATTAAATTTATATATGATAGTAATATATTTAATATGTTTATTAGTGTATTAGTATTATAATTTAATTTCAATTAGAAAATACTTTTGTTTAAATGGTGGATTAATGCATTATTTGAAATTGCATAACTACAAAACTAATGTCACTGGCAAGATGTTTGTCCTGTTCTGTTTAAAGCAAAGATGATAATTATCAATGTTTTTGCTAAGCCTATCACATGTTCAATATGAACAACTTTACTTGATATATTTCTGTCTTTTTCCACTTTTTTTTCCAGACATCCTATTTCATTTCCCAAAGAAACTGTTGTAATATTAATTGTGACATCTGCTCCTAATATGCAGGAGACAGATCTGACACAAGTCCCCCAGTTTAACATCTAAGCAATACAATTACTGTGCAACCTGATGTTTTGGTTTTTGGAATAGTATTGTTTTGTCATCCACAATTAGTCGTGTTGATGAAATTTCATGTCAATCAGATGGACTAAAAACAAAAAAAAAACAAGTACCAAATCGCTATGTGGATTCAAAGCTAACTCCTCCCATCGTTTAGATGGTCCACATTCTGTTGTATACATAGTTCAAGTTATATGCTCCATCACCTAGGAGAGCTAATACAAATTCGATGTTGGTGTATTGTGCCGATCCAGTATGAATTAATACTGATCATTGTCAGGTCTAAAGTTTTCAATGCCAGTGGATGGCGAAGCTGGAGTTTGACATCAAAATTCATTATATTGTGGAACAGAAAAAACACATTTGCCTTATTTTGCATTTAAGTAAGACTAATAATCACCCTAAAGACGTCATTTCCCCTCCATTAGATATACACAGAAGTTGCAATCCTCTTCTTCTTTTGCTATGAATTAAAATATTGTTTCATTTGCTTTACTAAGTCTGTCACCCCCTTCATATGCACTAGACCGACATTTTCTTTAAAAACAGACCACATTTGGAACACTTCCCTTCTCCATTTTTAGCAGTTTCCTACAAACACTGGTAACTGCAATACATAAAATACAAAAAAGTTTAAAAAGAAAAAAGAACATTTCAATTCCATAACATTTTGCAATGATAAATGCAATCCCTAATCTGTGATGACAACAATCAATCTTACAAATAACCATTCAAAGTAAACACTGTAAAAATTGCCATCTCAACATGTAATATTAAATTACAAACATAATCACTATAAAGTGTATGGATATTAATTATGAACTTATATTAAGAAAATTATATTTT
>MJUT01033530.1:68502-83848 GCA_002080005.1 Gigantidas platifrons
CCTTTTTGACAATACTACTACTGACTAACTAGAACTTTATCTTCCTTGGCTACCCAGACAGATCTCTCTCGGACTTTATGCCCTTCCAAACTTTAATGCCAAAAGGGATAAAAAAAAATACATGTATGATTTAGGTTACTTTATTGACTTTTATTCATCATGAATTATTCATAGTTTTTCATTTGTATAAGCTGATGAAAATTCAAGGCGCTGATTCCTTCTGCCAACAAAGTCATAGGCGCTGATTCCTTCTGCCAACAAAGTCATCAATAATCATATCAAATCGACTTGCACATGTCTGTGTATAAGTTGGACAATGGTTTATCAGCAATATGTGACCTTCAGTAGGATTTCACGCGTCTCCATCCACTTAAAGATCTTACTTGTTGCAGATGACACCGAGTAGTGTCAGTAAGATACTGATGATACTGTATATAGCCGGGTATAAGTCACGGTTTGTTGCATGTAGATATTCGAGTAGTATCTTTGGCTTATCATCAAAAAGGAGCCCATATATAACATCATCCACAAAATCATGGAACATTTCTACATGCGTATTCCAGTAGGAAAGTGGAGCATTGCTTTAAATGAAAATAAATGTCAAATTTATGTTTAAGCACGTGCCTACTTGAGGCTAAGACAGGTATGCCCCTGAAGGTGGATAACCTCATGTAGTTAATTGATGCCTACGATTTTTTTGTGGGCGAGAATCTTTTACGTGGTCACCAGAAAATACACCAATTGAAATCATGCTACGGTTCGAATGGCACGACAACCCGAAAGGAAACGTTTCATTCAATAAACAATTACATGCATCGTATACGCACTGTCGTTTGAACTCACAGGAATGGTACACATTCTGAAGTGGCTAATAAACCACATTCTAATATGACGTCTATAAAACGGCACACACGATATTACTCAATATCTCTATATTTAGCGCAAGTGCTGTTCCATGTGACTCCGCTGTGCAATTACCGTGACGACCGAGTGTAAACACCGGCTGTCGCTCGATGTAAGATTAGAATATAAAGGCCCAGCCCATGTGTAAATTTGCACAACTCTATGCCTGCCATGAATTATTTCTTAAATATTCGATGATAACCAGAGCTACTCTAAATGATTGAATCAATATGAAGATCATAAACAAAAAAAAGGACTACAGAGATAATTGGAAGTTCTCTATCGTTAAAGAACATTTCTTTCATTCGCCATTAGAAATCGTATTATTTAATCAAAAGAGTTTTACATCCACGATCTGGACAGGTGTAGTCCGTTTGACTTTTATAAATCTCACAACAAATTCTTAAGAATTGTAAGAATAATTTGTAAGTATTTTTATTAATATTCCGTCGTCTCCGGGAATCGAATATTTCTTTTTTTCTTTTGATCAAATGAAACCAGAGTTTTGTATTTATGCTTGTTTATGGCTGTACAGTTCTAGTTTCTATTGCTTGATATATACATTTAGACAAATAAAATGATTAACATATATTCTCGTGAAAATATTAGGTTCCGGTTTTTTCCCCACATTGTTCTTTAGAATGAGCGGGATGATAAACTGACGCGATGTCTAAGCTAAATAAAATTCTTGGATAATTATTCAAGGATACATCATTTCGTATCAAACTTTTTTTTACTTCAATTTAGAAGTAGCAACGATAGATATTAAAACTATCTCAGTATCCCGGTAGTAATAATTATTTAAGATTGCTTGATTGATTGATTGATGTTTAACGTCCAGTGAGCAATTTTTCAGCTATATTCAGGACGAGAATAATTTAAACGCCACGGGACTCGAAACAAAGAAATGTATATGCCCCGGGGTTCCCGCGGGGCTTAATTATTTAAGTATCCCGGAATAAAGTATCTAATGAATAATTGCGGGCATATGAAAAACATATTTTGGATGAAGTTGTGTTTATTTTATTTTTTTCTTATATAACTGTTAATTGGTTACAAGCCAACATACCATTGTTTTTACGGCAAAGATAAGAAATATCATGCTTCTCAAACCTCGAAACGTCACAGAAGCATTTGAACTATTTGAAAATTTTCTGTCGTTTTTTTAAGAAATTTAACATCTCGCAGTCGTGCACCCAAAACATACTTTAACGGTATTTGTGTTTTTTTTTTTTATTTTAATAATCTGTCATAATATTTGTTGGCGCACGACTGCGGAGGTGCTTATTTTCTTCAAAAACTGTCGCAAAATCAGCAATATTCAACGAAATATAGCAGATAAATGACGCTCATGACGCCACAATGACGTCAAAAACATATCGATTTTGTTGGAAACAAGTTTTGACATCAAAAGTATGATGTTGTCTATAAAATAAAAAACATCAGACTATTGATCAAGTATTTTCTGAAATTCATTAAAAATGGGGCCATATAGGGCACTTATAGCACCCAGTCCTTTATACGGGTCATAAATGAAAGGATGTTTCCTCCTGGCTAACTGTTTTCCTGTGTTCTATATATTGTGCATATTGTATATAGTTGTGTCTAGGCATTCTCTGTACCTATATCATAAGGTGATAAGAATAAAGATATATATAAAATATGGAGGAATGTTTAACGATGATGATCGACAATTAAACACACCAAACTATTACAACATTAATTCGTTCTTTTACTCATCCATAAAATATCACCATACCATAAAAAAAAACCTACAGAGAAGGCTGTGGAAAAATGTGTCCTGGTTTGTAAATGGCACACATAAAAATATCAGAAGATAAGTCTGTAAATGGAATTATTGATGATTAGATTATATGAAACAAAATAAAACTGAAACTTACCAGGTTTGTTTCTTATCAACAGATGACATTGTAAACAAATATAAGGACAAAGTAAAGAGGGATACTTTAATATCAGGGGAGATAATCTTCCTATCAACTGATGACATTGTAAATAAAGATAAGGAAAAAGTAAAGAGGAATACTTTAATATCAGGGGAGATACATCTTCTTATCAACATATGACATTGTAAATAAAGATAAAGACAAAGTAAAGAGGGATACTTTAATATCAGGGGAGATAGATCTTTGTAGATAACTGACAGCTGACTAACACGTTAGACTGTACTTGTTGTAAGCAATGACTCTGTTGATCAACAATCACAATTGATATCTTTTTATCGATTAGTTATGTCAAGTACAATAACAGTATTATAAAGTCTTTTGATCTTAAAACGATAGTTAATTACTTGATTTCAAACAGAAACTTTAATTTTTCATCTTACTCTCCTGATTTTATAATTCAATTTGTGTATGTACATATAGATCATTTCTAATACTTCCAGTTCAGTTAAGTAACAATGAACATTTATTTGTACATCAATGTAAAACTGGTTTTAACAACACAAATCTGTTGATTGTGATGAATGTAACAATCTCGTTGACAATTTCTACTACATCCTGTTAGATTAAGTAGCAAGAAAAATATAGTTTTAAAATATTGAGATACAACTGCTCTAAAACATAAGTGTGATGATTATGGTGACTGTCACCGATTGGTTGAAAATCTTAACAAATAATATAACAATATGATGATGTTGTACACACCATAAACTGATTATTTCTACTAAGTGATAGTTTACATTATATGATTAATTTTCTGTATTTACAGGTATCAGTAAGTATCAAGTGAAGAACAAGACAGATAAGTACATCTTAAATATACTTGAACATAATCACTTACAAAACAGAATGCTTACATTGTTACAAATAGTTATACAGGAACAACACGATGCAAATAGTATTTAATATTTACTCCTTGTCGACATTATTGACTTGTATATATAGAGATAAAATCATATAAAAAGATACAGACTACAAATTAAATGTAATGTAAAATACCACATCAATTTAATAACGACATGTATATGATCAAACTATATCGTTCTAATAGACAACTCATTGTATATGATAGGTCTGTTTGATTTGTCTACAATACCAAACTAAATATATAACCATACAATTCTAATAACTAACTCATGTTATCTGATATGTCTGTTTGATATGTCTACAATACCATACTAAATATGTAACTATACAATTATAATAGTCAACTCATTTTATATGACAGGTCTGTTTGATTTGTCTACAATACCAAGCTAAATATATAACTATACAATTATAATAGACAACCCATTTCATATGATAGGTCTGTTTGATTTGTCTACAATACCCTACTAAATATATAACTATGCAATTTTAATAGACAATTCATTTCATATAATAGGTCTGTTTCATTTGTCTACAATACCAAACTAAATATATAACTATTCAATTATAATAGACAACTCATTTTATATGATAAGTATGTTTGATTTGTCTACAATACCATACTAAATATATAACTATGCAATTCTAATAGACAACAGATTTTATATGATAGGTCTACTTGATTTGTCTAAAATACGATACCATATTTTTGTATGTCATCAAAAAGACGTATCTCACTTTACTAACATTAAAATGACGAATATATGGTGGTAAAATATATCATAATTCTAGGTCGATGCTACGTTTTAATGATCGTACATAATTGTTACTTTTTTTTCTGTACAATGTTAAATAAACGTAGAATTAAACAATATGGTGAAACTTAAATAAAACTACAAGTTAACATTGATGAATATTTTAACATAAGAATGTAAATATATAGATACAAATCTTTTAAACTTAAATTTTTAATTAAGTCTCTAATTAACATACTAGTACATAAAATATATAATAAAATATGGAGGAATGTTTAACGATGATGATCTATAATAAACCTACAAGTACATAAAGTATATAATAAAATATGGAGGAATGCTTAACGATGATGTGGGTCTGCTCCTCTCTGCCCAATGAGCAGCACTCTGTACTTGTGATAAACTGACTAAATATTTTCCTACACAGATCTGAAACGGGTTTAAATTTTGTTTCATATAAACGTGATCTCCTTCATAGTTTTCTCCATTTGACTGTTTATTGCGAATGTGTGGCTCAACTGTTGAAGAATGTTTTAAGAATGGATTCGTATCCTTGGACTTATACATACACAATAAACAGCAGAATTTGTTCTGGTCTAATGCCAAGTGCATTTTCATAATATGTCCCTCCACTCTACCTTTTTCTCCTGTAATGGCCACCTCAGGTGGACAGTGTAAACATTTCTACACAAGCCCTCTCTTATTGTATTTGCTTACTTTCAGTTGAGTAGACATCTGAACAGACATAAATAACCATATTCTGAGTACATTGTGACCTTTTCACAAGTACTCGTCCTGGGTACTCCACACACACAAATCTCGAAAATACTCTACAATAAAAAAATTTTCTTTTGGAAATTATTCTCGCACACATCCATATTTTGGCATTGTTTGTTTGGATTTCGTTATTTTAGGTAAATTTATCATCTAAACACAATATTTGTTAAAGTACACATGACCTTTAAGGCCTTTGTTTAGAGTACATCTGACCTTTAAGGCTTTTCAGTGGTTTGCCTTACACTTCATATGGATAATTTTAAGTTGTTATATTACATTCAATTTAATATAACATTTATAAGAAAAGTTCAATATTATCTTGAAATTTAGCACAAAACATTTTATTTACATTTTTATATTATTGCAACTTATGAAAAGTTGGCTTTAATTTCATTTCATCTTCAACCTTTTGAAGATTATTGTTCCTGAATGACTATTTACTGATTTATTGTCATAATTATATATATATATGTGTGGGTTATTTGTCCTTTTTCTTAATAAGGGTTTTCATCCATTTTTGAATGTTGTCTCCATTATATGTTTTCAACTTGTCGTGGTTTACGACTTTCTTTGTTTCTATTTCATCAAGTTGTATTTCATAATTGATGTAATTGAATTTTCTGATTATTAGGTAAGGACCAGTATAAAGACTTTGTAGTTTGGGGCTTATATCTTTCTTTGGCCCTGACTGGTAACAAACTTTTTCATTTATTTGAAATACTGTCAAATTTGACTTTCTATCATAGTGGTATTTTCGTCGCTTTGCATTTCTCTGTGTATGTTGTCTTGCAATTGGGTGTGTTTTTTGTAAACTATCTCTTATTGTCTGGGCATGCTCCCCAAAATTAGGAGACATGTTTTTATCAGTTGTAAGAGGGATACCCCCTTTAAAACTTCATAAGGAAGTCTTATTTCATGTCCAAATAACATAAGGTTGGGCATCAAAGTAGTGGTTTCATTGGGCTTTGCTCTGTATGCCCCTGTTAAACATGTTTGTCCCAGTCGGTCTGTTTTCCTTTAATAAAAGATTTTATCATTATCAAATGGCTTTTTGCCAGCCAATTTACAATTAAGAATATATCCAATGTCATTGTCTTGGCTTTGTAATTGTCTCAATTCATTTATACTGTGTCCCATATTCCAAACTGTAAAATTATTGTCTTGTTCAGTCTGATGTCTAGTTTTAACTGCATTCAGTACAATTTTGCCTTGTTCTTCAGTTTTATCTGATTCTTTGTTTGGTATGCTCATACTACACATCATTTCAGTGGATCTTTTTGAACATTTTTTACATGGTCCACATTTTAAATATTCCATATTGTCATTTAATGGACAGTCACATGCTCTGGGATTTAAGCACCTCGACATAAAGTCGGCATTTCCATGTTTTGGGCCCGGTCTATATTGAATGGTAAAATTAAACGCAGACAGAATTTCTATCCACCTTGCTATGCAGTCTTTTGGTTCCTTTAAACTAAAGAGCCATATGATCGCTTGATGGTCTGTACGGACTGTGAAAGTTCGTCCCAACAGGTATTGCCTATACTATTTTATAAAGTACCTTACTGCAAGTAACTCTTTGTCGGTTATGCAATAATTTCGTTCAGCCTTATTTAGGGTGCGACTTCCGTAAGCTATTACTTTTACATTACCGTCTTGTAATTGTTGTAACACAACACCTATAGCGTCATCGCTTGCGTCAGTGTAAAGAATGTATTCGCCCTCGTCTCTATGGTATGCAAGTATACCTGGGTTGATAAAGTGGTGTTTCAATTTGTCAAATGACTTTTGACAATTTTCAGACCATCCAAATTCTGTGGACTTTTTAGTTAATTCTGTCAACGGTTTGGTCAAGTCAGAGTAATTATGAATGTACTTCCTGTAGTACCCTCCAAGACCCAATATGTGTCTTACATCTTTCACTGTTTTGGGAACAGGACATTCTAATATCTTTGAAATATTATGAGTGTCTGGTTGTACACCCTTCTCACTTACAACGTGTCCCAAGAAAGTTACTTCAGTTAGGAAAACAGTACACTTTTCAGGTTTTAATTTTAACACAGCCTCCCTTATTCGTTTAAGTACCATATCTAACCTTTCTACATGTTGGGAAAAAATTGATGAAAACATAATTATGTCATCTAAATAGATCAACAAAATTTGCCATTGGAGGCCATGGAGCACTAGTTCCATTAGTCTTTGACAACAAGGGGTACCGTTTGTCATGCCGAATGGTAAGGTCAAATATTCATATAACCCGTACCTTGTTGCAGTTTTGGGTACATCCTGTTTCCTAACTGGAATTTGGTTAAAACCACTGGTCAAATCAAATGTACTGAAAATGCAGGCACCAGCAATGGTGTCAAAACAGTCCTGGATTCTAGGGAGGGGCCATGCGTCTTTTTCTGTTCTTGAATTTAGAGCACGGTAGTCCACACATGGAATAATCTTCCCATTTTTCTTTAAAACTAATACAAGAGGGCTGGACCAGGGTGACGTGGATTTCTGAATTATGCCCTGTTTTAACATTTGTTCAATTAATTTCTTTTCTTCGCTTGCATATGCAATAGGGACTCTTCTTGAGGTTGTTTAATTGGTATCGCCTCTCTAGTCTCAATACTGACCTCGAGAAGATTTTATTTACCCAAATCAGTTTCATCTTTGGAGAATGTTCAGAATAACTTTCAAGTAAATTAGCAATTGCCTGTTTTTCGGTCTCTGTTCGACCTGGAGCAATATTTTCATACATATTCATAAGGTGGGCTGGGACATTGCCCCTTTTCTCACCATCTGATGTTCCCTTTTTGCTCAAAGTTCTTATTATCCCTTCATTTGTTTCCCAATTGACAGGATTAGATTCAAGAAGCTGTAATCTTCTTGTGGCATTTTGATTACCAATTTCAGTATTGTCTTCACAATCAAACAGTGTGATAGTCTTAGTTTCTACAATTTCAGCTGAACCAATGATGGCATCTTGGTATAAAGTACGTTTATAATCATAGGGATTTAAAATCCTAGCCTTACAGGTGACATGTTTACTTATATCAACCAGGCATGGTGCCATGACTAGAGGATATCTTTCTGAAAAGTGTTCAGAGGGTTCCTGTAAACAATTTTGTTCCCTTTCAATAAGATCATTTTGTTTGCGATCTACAAAGACATCTATCAAAATTTCACTTCTGGGGGGAATTTCAGAGTTTTCAGCAACATAAACTTTTCGAACATGGTTGCTGTTTGGCCAATTTGAGTACAGTTGATAACGTGATCACCCAGCAACATAATGCCACCCCGTAATGTTAAATCTACAGGACCCCATTTTGATTTCATTAAAACAAGGCCTCATCTTCTATGTTTGCAACGGTTAACTCTGTTTCAAATCATAGATCTCCCAAAATTACTTCAAAGGTAGCTTTCCCTAAATCTTTAAAGGGCTTGCCATCCGCACAAAATAAAGTATGGACTTCACCAAGTTTGGTCTTTTACATTGGGGTATTTTATTAAAGGCATTAACATACAAAACTGTTCGAACAGCCCCATTATCTAGTGTAAAATTGACCTCTGAAACTTGGACTTTCCCTTCGACATACACTCCATCACTTTTGAGTACTTGTCGTTTCACTGTATCTGTGAATAATTGTTCATTTTCAACTTCAGAATTTGAACAAAATTTATTCTCTTCTTTTGAAGAAGTAGAAGTTAAATTACTATTACTATTTACTAAATTACTACCACATTGACTATTATTACTGGTTTTCCATTCAGCTTCTTTACTATTAAGGTTTATTTTGCCGGCTGAATCCTGGTTATGCTTATCATTTGTATTCAACTGTTGACCATTTTCAAAAGACAAGTGGGTTAACTCCTGGTCATTGGGGTCAACCCCTTTTAGCTTAAAGCGTACCCCTCAGGTTTTGCCATAGCGGGGGCAGATTTATCTTGATTAAGAGTATAGCTTTATTTCTCATTGTGTTGCTTTGTGTTGGCAGTGTGTCTATTGGGATTTCCGTAGCAGTTTCTGACGTAATGACCAGGCTGACCACAATGATAGCAGAGTGGAACATTTTGAGAAGTATTTCTACCCAAGTTTGTTTTCTCATTATTTTTGTTTTGACTATTGTATTGTCTCTTTTCAAATGGATTGCCCTGTCCCATTTGGGGTTTATTTTGAACAATTTCTTCACTTTTTTGCTTGTCTGCATACATTTTATCAAACATCTCTTGTAACTCCTCTTATCTTTAGCTAAGGAAATTAAATCTTTTTCTGATTCATTTTTCTGTCCCTGTTTATTTTCTTGTTTGAAATTTGAAAATGTTGTTTCTGAAAAGTACTGTTTTTCTTTTCTTGTCTGATTTTTTTTTTAGATTTTTCTAAATGTTCAGTTTTAACATGTTTAACTTTGTCACCAGATGTTGTTTCAATGTAAGTTGCTACTTCTTGGACTGCTTCTTCAATGCTTTTTGGGTCTTTTAACAATTCAACATGAACCCTTCCTTCATTATTTGATAAACCCATTAAACATTTATTAAGAAGGTCTTCCTGTCTTGTTTTAGCATCTCTATTTACATATGCTTTGTCGTAAATTCTTTTAAGTTCTGCCGCATGATCTGTAACATCTTCATTTGGTTTTTGAGTTCTTCTATTAAATTGAACTTTGTAGGGTCTTTTACTTTAAAAAAAACACCAAATCTGTGTTTTACTTCTTTAACTAATTTTGAATAAGAGCTCAATGTCTTACTGTTTAATTGGTGGAAAGCAAAATTACCAGCTTCACCTTGAAGTCTGGTTATTAATTCACTTCATTTTGTTGTATTGTTCCAATTTTGTAAGGCAGCAACTGCTTCATATCGATTTATCCAAACTTCCCATTTTTCTTTTCCTGTAAAGGAAGGGAGTTTTGTATTGGAAAATCCAGTTGTTGATCTTCTTTGTGTAATAACACTTGTATTAATACTATCTGTATCAGTACTGCATTCACTTGATGCATCTGAAGTTTCATTTTCATATTCTGAATCACTTGACTCTGAAATTTCATTTGTTCTAATTAATTTAGAACTTCTAGATTTCTTTGATTTACTGGATCTAGACCTACTGATTCTTTTATCAATTTTTGTATTATTTGAGTTTTCACTTCTGGAAATAGTTCCAGTAGAATTAACAGCCGCATGTCTACTAAAAGCAGTTTGAATGGCATTTATAATCTGATTGGTCATATCCTGAAATGCACCTTTCATTATTCCATAGAAACCAGGAGAATCTCCTTGGTTTGTAGGATTTATTTCTGAGTTTGGTTTAGGACTGTTGTTAACATTGGAGGATTCTTTTGCTTTCATTTTATTTTTCAAACGTGAACTTCTGCGTTGTGCTTGAGGGACTGGTTTTTTAAGTCTTAGTAAATTATTACTGATAGTTGCAATAGGACTAGGTTGGACAGATTTAGAAATGACAGTTTCATTTTGAACTTCATTATCTGAATTTTCAGAATTACAACTTTTTGAGACATCTTCAAAGTCTTCGGAGTATTCGATTTCAATTTCAGTCATGGTATCAGTTTCTATTGTCTGATAATTTTTCTTACGTCCCATTCTCAATACAAATTATATTGCCCGGGTAACGTTTCACAGGATCCAATAAATTTCAATGGATCCCGCCGAGGATGCCAAATTCTGTAGTGGGCAGGGGACGGACCTTATAAAAACTTATTTACAATTTCCGCTGGTATAATGTATAATTATTTCCAATATCATCTAACCGGTTTTTCCTTGAATGGGACTGAATAACTTTATTCTGTTGTAACAGGTAATACACATTTAGCTAGTTAACTATTTTACTAACAATATTTCACTAATATATTCAATCAGATATCATTAGATTGAATGTGACAGGAATAATTCCACTCTTCATATAATAAAATATAAACCTCTTTACTAAAAGGAGTATTTAATCATGAGTACCTTACCCATGATGTAATAAATTTAAACCATATTCTGACATTTGTGTGTGGAAAATAACCCAAGGCGAGTCCTTCTATATTAAAAAATAATTTGACAAAATGTTTATTTAATTTCAGGAAATAAGCCAGAATACTTCTGGCAAGTTTAGATAACTGATACCTCACCAGTTATATTAACAAAAATCAAATGCTTTAGTACAATTTAGAACCTTTCCAAACTGCACTAAATTAATAGAAGTACAATTACTGACCTTCAATAAATTGTACCCCTGTTTAAATAGTTTCCACACCTTATGGAAACTATCCCTTAAAACCAAATATGTTTCCTATGTATTCCTATTTATAAACAAAATGAAGCTTTTTAAATGGAAAGTTGCAAAGCTTTTAACATATAATAATAATGCAAACTTGAACACTTAAATACCTAACTAATGCTTTGCCTGCACGATGTGAAAAGTTAACTAAAAATGAATTATTTCTGATAATGCTGTCCGAATTAACAATTAAATAAAATGCTGTGAGCAAACAATCAAAAAGTTAAGAAGACCGGCTCCTATGAGTCGCTAAAACAAAAATTTACTTTACAAACGTATCATTACTGTTTTCACATTTATTTAAACTTTAACCAAAAATATGTTTTTACAAAAGAAATTTAGCCAATTTTGTCAGAAATAAAATCTACGTCAAAAATACCAACTGTTACGACCAAAAGATTTAGCAGAGCTGATTTTCGAGCGTTTTAATTTTACGTCACTTGTTGGATTATTGTTAGACGCTGGAATGTTTGAAATCTGTGGGAAGTTGGAAAGAAATAACCAACCCCAAGCCAGCGTTTCAAAATAATAAATTTTACTATAATTGTATAAAAAAAAATGATTAACTACAAAATTAAGTTCCTTCATTGATACAATTCTTAGTACGATACACAGGTAAAATTTCTAATGTAACTAAAAATATAACATTGTACAGCGCTACCGGAAGTAATGGTATGTGAACGAAGGTGAAAACAGGTGAACTACCGACAGCGAGAAATGACTAAGTTTACCAATTACACGAGTTACCAGCATGTAAAAACAACATGGACAGTCTACGATTGACTTGTGGATTTTGTGTTATGCCGGCCAGTACCGTTGTCAGTGCGTGGAAATTGTTATTTAATTGAAAACGTACTTCGTTGGAGTTGGCACGTTACAACCAGTGCAAATGAACATTTACATATCGTCATTCATTTAAAGTGGCAGGTGCCCGACGGCCCGTGCACTTTCAAGTCTAGAAAAGATTACTGACTAGATGGTTACATTTGCAGTATAATGGTAACAATTTTTTATATAAAATACGACGAAAATATTCACATTCAGTGACAGTTCCAGATTATTGTCGATATTTTCAACAGTTCCTACAAAAACTCAGTTTTACCAGTTATGTGGAGAACCACGTGCGAATTTACAACTGTGCACTACCAGACGATATGAAATTTCAACACTCGTTCAAGATAACTCGATGGGCTGTCTTCACATTTAATATCAAATTATGGATGGACATTTTCTGCAATAATGGTAATCAATTTGTGTTCAGTGATTATGATTTATAACAGAAAACATTTGCTTTTCAATTTTCACTCAAATCAACATGTGGTGTCTCACTCATGAAATTGCATAAAAATAAAATTACACAATATTTCACTTATTAATTGTTTTTAAATTACTAAGATTTTGAAAAACTGATTGGATTTCTACATGTCTATAAAGTCATAATAAATATACATACAATTGTGCCAGCCTATGGCTATAAGCACACTATCCCTGATTTACATTGTACATGTGACCATCATTATAAGGCAAAGCGTGGAGGTTCCCACACTAGCCCAGATTTACACTATAAATATGTTTTTTGTCCGCAAAGCATGGAATTACTAATGCATTAAGCTCTGTTTCGCTTTCTCATGATAATGGACTATATGCATAGTAATAACATTAAAAACTGGGAAATGTTGTCTAAATGAATATTCGAAATCTGACAAATGTATCTCTTCAAATACAACGAAATAAGTGCCGACACAGGGTTTATTCAACAGCAATGGGAAAAATCACAACTTGTGCTAGCCTATACATCTTAAGATCTGTCTTATTCTTGTGCGGTTAACTTTAAAAAAAAAAATCTGTTGTAGTTCTCATTTGTATCATGACATCTGAATGTATTACTTCTTATGTGTTCAATCATGGAAAATACATGTATCTCTAATACCAAAACAAAATGATGGGTTGTTAAATATATGTGTCTCTAATACCAAAACAAAATGATGGGTTGTAAAATACATGTGTCTCTAATACCAAAACAAAATGATGGGTTGTAAAATACATGTATCTCTAATACCAAAACAAAATGATGGGTTGTAAAATACATGTGCTTTTCTGGTATCCTTACAATAGATATGTTTGATTTGTCTACAGTACATTTCAATTTGTTAACAAATTGTCTATGATAGTTCTGTTTGATTTTTTTATAATTCCATTCTAATAGAGAACATATAGTCTATCATATTTTGCTTGATTTGTGTACAATACCGTTCTAAGACCTAACACATTGTCTATGATAGATCTGGTTGATTTCTCTACAATACCGTTCTAATAAAGAACATATTGTATATGATGGTTTTGCTTGATTTGTTTACAATACCGTTCTAATAATTACTACTTTGTATTTGATATTTCTGGTTGATATGTCTACAATACTATTCTAATAGAGAACATATTGTCTATGATAGGTCTGTTTGATTTGTCTACAAACGGTTCTAATAGAGAACATATTGTCTAATAAATGATAGGTCTGTTTGATTTGTCTACAATACCGTTCTAACAGGGAACATATTGTATATGATAGGACTCTTTGATTTATCTACAAACCGTTCTAATAAAAACATATTGTCTATGATAGGTATGTTTGATTTGTTTACAATACTGTTCTAATAGTTAACACATTGTCTGTGATATGTCTATTTGATTTGTCTACAATACCGTTCTTACAGGGAACATATTGTTTATGATAGGTCTGTTTTATTTGTCTACAATACCGTTCTAATAGAAAACATATTGTCGATGATAGGTCTGTTTGATTTGTCTACAATACCGTTCTAATAGAGAGCATATTGTATATGATAGATTTGTTTTATATGTCTACAATACCGTTCTAATAGAGAACATATTGTCTATTATAGGTCTGTTTGAATTGCCTACAGTACCGTTCTAATAGTCAACACATTGTCTGATATGTATGTTCGATTTGTCTACAATACCGTTCTATTAGTTAACAATATTGTCTATGATAGGTCTGTTTGATTTTTCTACAAGTCCATTGTAATAAAGAACATATTGTCTATGATATGTCTGTTTGATTTGTCTACAAACTGTTCTAATAGAGAACATATTGTCTATGATAGGTCTGTTTGATTTGAGTACAATACTGTTCTATCAGGGAACATATTGTATATGATAGGTCTGTTTGCTTTCTAGACAATACAGTTCTAATAGCTAACATATTGTCTATGATAGATCTGATTTATTTGTCTACAATACCGTTCTAATAAAGTACATATTGTCTATGATGTTTTTGCTTGATTTGTTTACAATACCGTTCTAATAATTACTACTTTGTCTTTGATATTTCTGATTGATTTGTCTACAATACTATTCTAATAGAGAACATACTGTCTATGATAGGTCTGTTTGATTTGCCTATAATACCGTTCTAACAGGGAACATACTGTATATGATATGTCTGTTTGATTTGTCTAGAAACTGTTCTAATAGAAAACATATTGTCTATGATAGGTCTGTTTCATTTGACTACAATAACGTTCTATCAGGGAACATATTGTATATGATAGGTCTCTTTGATTTGTCTACAATACAGTTCTAATAGCTAACATATTGTCGGTGATAGGTCTGTTTGATTTGTCTACAATACCGTTCTAATAGAGAACATATTGTCTATGATAGGTCTGTTTGATTTATCCACATTTCTATTCTAATAGAGAACATAGTGACAATGATAGGTCTGTTTGATTGTCTACAATGCCGTTCTAATAGAGAAGATATTGTCTGTGATAGGTCTGTTTGATTTGTCTACAATAGCG
>MJUT01033541.1:0-11146 GCA_002080005.1 Gigantidas platifrons
GATAATACTGAGGGATTTGGACATAAATTCTACGGAAAGGTAGGATTTTTTTATTCAATTTATTGATGGGAACAGACGTCGCGAGTAAATACACGAATTGCATTGCAGATAAGCCTTCCAGTCATGTGAAAGTTAGCTGGCCAACCTTTTGTCCGACATGGCCATTTTTAGCAGAAAGTACGGACTTTGTCTGCTGTAACTTTTTTATTTTTGGACGTACAGGGTTCAAATAAGTTTTTTCCTGAAGAAAAAATATTCAGCTTTCAGTCTATACCACCTTTATACGTATACAATTCCTGGTATTTTTTTCTACTCAGTTAAACAAGACATACCTAAATTTTGATCACTGCCGAGTTCGTACCCTTGTTGGTATATGTACATGAAAAAACTCATCTGGTCCCTGTGTACGGGACTGCCCATATAACTTGAAAGGGGCATGGTTTTGGTAGATTCGGTAACTAGTTAACTCGTACCACTGTCAACTCGTACCATGTCAACTCGTACCAAAATTTGCAAACTCATACCACCGTCAACTCGTACCAATGCAAATTCGTACCATCGTCAACTCGTACCATGTTAAAAATGACCACGCAGAAAATACTACTAAGAGGAACGAATGGCAATGTTCATGTGATGCTTTTGAAAGAATATTAAAATAAATTGTGCTTTTGAAAGTGTGCTAAAATTAACAATTAAATTATTTTACGTAAACTCAAAAGGATGAAGTTTAATAATAATTAATTAATTTGCTTTTAATATTTGCATTAGCAGTTTCAAAATAATCATGATTAATTGATTTCTTTTGATCTTTATATTATTATTTAATCATGTTTTCTTAAGTCCTCTTTGAACTATAATTAAATTAACAAATTATTATTCGACACACCGGGTATCCCGATCCGTCGTCCACGGAGGGGTCATCAACGGAGCAATTGGCAGTAAAATGTAGTGCTTCAAAATTTTATTTTAAATACCGTTTCTAATTGGTTTAATGGTAAAGAATTTACGAATGGAAGTTTCCGGTACAAATTAAGAGGGAAACGATTGAAAGGGCCTAAATAATTTGGATTTGTACTCATTTATACGTCGTAGAAATCTACAAGAATAATCAACATATGAGCAATTCACGATAATGTTTTTTACATTTTTTTCTTCTTTCAAATCGATAGAAAACATATGAAATCGGTAGGCGGTAGAAGACTTATAAATTCGGTAGATTACCGCGTAAATCGGTAGGGTTGGCATGTATGTACACGGAGTATGATCCTGAACTTTATTTATAAATTTCCTTAGTTAGTATCGTCTGACGCACTTGACACAAAGGGATACGTTCAATATAATTACGATGCTGGTACGAGTTTACAGTGGTACGAGTTTACTGTGGTACGAGTTTACATTGGTACGAGTTGACTTCCTGTGGTACGAGTTAACTTTGGTACGTGTTTGCAGTGGTACGAGTTGACTATAAAACATGGTTTTTATTCCGGAGTCGGAAGGTTTTTTCGTATGCAGCGCTATTGTTTTTAAAGCTTTTCAGCGCGACCCAACAACATATTTTTTACAAAAGAAAATATTATTTCATGTAGATCTAATAAAAATGCTTTCTCTGATTAGTTTGTTTCTTCGATTCCCGTCATATTTTCCTCAAAATTCAGGATAGCAAAAATACATGGCCTATACTTTTCAAGTTATCAAGTCGTCTCATAGTTGAGCGACACCTACCTACCATTGCATCAGATGCGTACGGAATTGGGTTTATTGAAGAGACCCATACTACCCGCGACCAATACTGCGGGTGCTGCATTGCAACAGTCTCAGACAGAAATTGCTTCACTCGCATTCGGTCGAACCCATTTGCGCTCGTAATTTTGTGTATTTTATTCCCTTTAGATTGTTGTCTGTGTGGGAATTAGCGGAATTTCTAAAGGTGTGAATGGACATTTTAGCGGAAGAAAAATTGGTTACCTGTAAAAATTCAATGGACATTTTAGCGAAATTGTTTCACATGTAACTTTAATTCTTTTTAAGCAATCAATGTAAAGTCAGCTAAAATTGAATAAAACTCACTAACACATACATATTCATACAGGTAAGTATATGTACATATTCATTTGTAATTACAACACTGAACAGTATGGAAGTGGTAGAGGTAGAAATGAATCGAGGGAAAAGGAGTATCATTTGTGACTGGTTTTGGTGGTACAGAGTTGATGGAATGCTAAAATCTGATGTTGTTTCTTGGAGATGCTATGTGAAAGACTGCAAAGCTCGTATCCGAACTGATAGAACCAGCATAGTCATGAACCTGATGAAAGAAAAAAATGAATTAAAATGAACTATATCCTGCTCAAAATCCTACTTCCACCTCCCCGTTGGTGAGACTTAGTCTGGCTAACGGAAGAGGTATATTTGAATTAACTCTCCCGCTAAAATGTCTACATCCTATTTTAAATTCCGCTAAAATGTCTTATGAATCTTCCGCTAAAATGTCCACAAAATTTCTGCTAAAACGTCCATTTTTTTCCGCTATAACGTCCTATCAATCCGCTAAAATGTCCAGCACCGGTCTGTGCTCCCCAGGTTTGTATATAAAAGACCAAGATTGGATTTGGTTTTTTGTTGTTGTTGTTATTTTCCTTCACTTCTTTATTGACTCCGCACAGGACACTTGTAAACACAGATAAAATTAACAAATGTGCCAAGTTTGGTAGTATTCTGTTGGGTATTTCTCGAGAAAATGATGAAAATATTGTTTCCCAGAGTTTCAATAAAATTTTGACCTTCACAAGTGGTCATTTTGAAATTCGTAAATGGCCCAAAAACTATCAAAACTTGTTAAGGACCTTCATAGAAACATTCACAGCAAATTTCATTCAAATCCGTTTAGTGGTTCTCAAGAAGAAGCTTCCTGAAAATGGACCAATCAGAATCTCATGACAGCCATGTTTTTAGACAAAGTCCGAAACAAAGTAACACAACTTAAATAAGACCTATGGAACAACTGCGCCAAGTTTGGTTAAAACACTGAAAACATAGTTCATCTAAATTTTCGACTATATATATATCTTTTATTTTCGTCAATGAAATAAATATAATAATCAATTGCACGTCGTGAATATTGAATATATGATCACTCATGCCGAAACGCATTCAGATTAAACGAGTGCGCGTAGCAAGTTCCCCACACTCGTTTAATCTGATGCGTTTTGCGGCACTCGTGATCATATTTTCAATATCCACTCCGTGCAATTATCCTATAGTTGTTTGGAATTGCGATTAGATAGGATATGATGATACAGTCCGGGATGCATGGTCGGAGTATTAATGAGTGTCGGAGAAATAACTGTTGGAGTTATGACTGTCGGAGTAATGAGACGACCCCTTTTACAAATAAAAAGGGAAATATCTTCGAATGACCTCTTGCTAACAAGTACAACAACCAACGTCTATGCAAATGTTGATACAAACTTCAAGAAATAAATATAGTTCTCCTAATATATAATTCGGAATTGAAATCTTCCTAATAAAACGGTTCCATGGCATTGGTCCGGAGGTTCAATGGTCCGAAGTGTCCGTGGCTCAAAAATATTTAAAAAATCAGACAAAAGGTCACATATGTAAACTCGATTTAGCTGTACATGTATATATGTTCCAAATATTATGAGTAAAAGTCTTATCTTTCAAGAGCTATGTGTGGATTTTCCCGAAAATGTTCAACATCAGCTTCCTTACATCGCTTGGTCATCTCCGATTGAATCTTAAAGGCATGATAGAAAATAAGAAAAACCGAATGAGCAACCAAAACCCAACATCCAATGACCCCTAGAAACAAGAAGCGAGCATCAATATTCAAAAAATACAATCAATACATAAACACATGCGAACATCTTGAACTCCCGATGGAAAGGGAGTGAAACAGGGGCTCCTGAATTTGTAGGCAGTTTCTGCCTATCAGACATTCGTCATGTTGCTCGAGATAAATTTCGATGGTAGTCATATCCGACGACACAGGGAACAACTCTTACAACAACATCAAATCAATTCCCATCTGGAAAATATACATATCTCATACGTTTCCACAAGCATCGGGTGTCTCCCGTAGAACTTTTGATTCTAACAACCTATGGTACTGATTAAGCAATTTCAGAGTGGCCCACCAGTCGTCGAGCCTTCAAGAAAATCATAACATTTTCCACAGGCTAACGAGTAACGTTATGTTGTGAAACGCTTCATATGCTGGTTGATGCTAAGATAGGCAAAGATGATTGCAGGGACGGATCCAAAGGGGGGGGGCGCACCCGGAAAAAATTATGATTTTTTTCACACGAAATACCCCAATCATTTTCGCGCCTCCCTCCGTTCGGTGCGATTTTGTTTAAGTACGCCCCCCTAACTTGAAATCCTGGATCCGCCCCTGGATTGTAAAACATTGAAGTCATCACGTTTATCGTAGAGTTTAGTGTAACATGTTCCCTTTGAGCCCATATCGATATGTAGATTAACAGGTACCAGTTATTTAATCAACACCCGCGTGTCTCGCTTCAGTTGTGCAAGATGTAAGCCATTCATAGCTATACTTAGACTGCAAGATAAGATGTTCTCTATGTGAGATTTTGTATTTTGCTGTTTTGTTGGTTGATTTATTACTTTTATTTTTGGTGTTTTAACGCCACTTCCAGCAATATTTCAGCTATATCATGGCGACCAGTTTTAGTGCTGGAGGAAGCCAGAGTACCTGGAGAGAACCACCGACCATGGGCAAGCAACTAGTAAACTTTATCACTTGCGGCTGCGTGTCGAGTGCACCATTTTTTTGTAATTACAAAGCCGGGCGCGAACCCAACCCGTATTGGTGATAAGCTTGTATGAACCGTTAGATCCAACGACCTAACTCACTAAACCACCCGGGCCCCTACTATTTTGTTGTTGACATTTATTCTACAATTCAGTATTTTCCATGTACATATGCTATCAAGAAGTTTGTATGGCTGACAAAAAATTTACTATGACCTGTTCAAAATATCAATCAGTTAGGGCTGAAACTACTGATGAAAATTACTGGGAAAATATAAATCCAAGGGAAATAACTCTGCGAAAAAATTATCAGACCACATACTTGCTATATAACACACTATGATATAACTCGAATAATACTACGCCCTCTATCGGCACTATCGCTGGACGAGGTTAATGAAGCGACCAGCGGGAGCGTAATATAACGACTGGATTATTCGGGTTAACCATGATATAATCATTTACTAAATACCAAGTCAATATGTTAAGGCATTACAAAGTAAATGGTCGGACTGACGGACGTGGACGGAGTGTAAAAGTATAGTTCTCTCGACTTTCGTCGGTAGTGATCTAAAAGGTTTGAGAAGTATCACAAATTTATTAAGTATTCTTCAGAGATACATTGACAAAATGTAAGTAAGATACCGATAGTTTATAACAACTTTATTCAACAAAGCACTATATGTGTAGGTTTACTGTTTGTTGAGAGCATATTTTGCCGGCATCTACACAACATAAAAGTTTATTTTCTTTTTTCAACACAATGTCACAAAATAATCAAGCAGTCAATATATAACAGAAATACCCATTTGAACAAGATAACCGATGCTCTTATACAAATGTATTTGTAAGACACATTCCCTTCTCAAAGAAACTTCTCAATACGCACCGTGTACCGACAGGTCAGAAGTATGTTATACGACATTGCAAAGCATTTACAATGAAAGTTGTCAGTTACGATTAGTTTATAATTAGCCTGTTTATTTTACCTCAGTATCTACATATATATACAATGTATATATGTAGAGAGGATACTGTGTGTTTAAAGTCTTTAAAAGTTTGTACATGAATTCGTCGTTTGATAGAACAAAAAATTGTCATGCAAACTGTCGAAAAGGATGTATTATTACACGAGAAAACGTGGCAACCATTTCTATCAATGTTTTATGCAATTCTATATTATATTGATACATAAATTTGTAGTCTCGAGGTCGTTCAAAATTCGATTTTGCTCGGACCTTTCGGACTATCGACCCTTCGGACCATTGACCCTTCGGACTAATGAACTGACACGAATAAAACACAGAATTTCTATTTTGACATCAATCTAAAGACACTTATTTACTTACCAATAAAAACTCTTGCATGACTATTGCCCGCATTCCCACAACCAGGGCCGGTGTATCAGGCTAGAACGTCCGACCGCCAGATTGTCCGCACGGACATAATTGCCTAGGCAGTATCATCCGGTCCGGACGATTCAACCTAGGCAATCTGTTCCGACCCTAGGCAATTTTGTCCGGCCTTTGTTTCATGGAATCAAAAGAGTTCAGATGCAAATTAGGGTTAAATTTCCTCACAATCGCCACAAGACACAATATTCGGTGAACACTTCTTAAAGGATATAGTATATATATATTGAACGAATCTGTTAAGTAAATTATTTGGCAAACATGGAAGAGAGCGTTTATAACGCACTTCTGAAGTATGCAATAGACAAAAAATATCTAGAAGGGCTGACTGAAAACGAAAAAAGCAATTTGCAGCAAAAGACAATCTTCTATATTTTACCAATTCGGATGGAGAGACAAGACGGGTTGTAAGGGAAACGGCCGCGGAATATCACAGGATTCTTCGAGCTTGTCACTCAGATTCCACAGCAGGTGAGTTGAAATCTCCGCAGATATTCAGACATTTTTTTTATTATTATTCGCATATTATATTAAACATACTCTATAAATAAATATACATGTATATACAATGTATGTACATGTACATTTGTATATGTATACACAATGAGAAGTAATCTACGTCATATAATGCACTTCTAAATGTTCGAGGGCAAACTGATGTTCTATGAATTTTGACAAAATGTGTGACTCGATGGCGCCTGCAGTATGTGCATATATGAATGGGATAGCAAATTGTTCCCTTGTCTTCTCTCAAAAGTGAAATAAAGTCAGACCAAATACACAAAATGTACCTTTTTTTTTAAATTAAGCATTTTTCAAAGCCATAATTTAACCCGCTTTTCTAAAAAAAAAAAAATCGGTATATTTTCATCGCCCCGGTCCGTCCGTTCGTCACACTTTTCTTGAGACCTAAACTCCCCTCTCAGTTTTTATACGTCCGTCATGATGGACGTATTATGGTATACTGATGTCCGTCCGTCCTTCCACACATCGTACGATAGCTTAAGAATGCTTTGAACAGTTGAGGGGTCGAATTTCGGATAGAAAATTGCCTATACAGACGAGTACTGTCATACACTACATATCTAGATGCACAATAAGATTTTATCATTTTATTTTTTACTGAAAAGTTTCAAATAAGGCTTAAACATAGACATCTTTTGTAGGTCATTTTGGTCGTGACAAGACAGAATAAAAAATAAGAGAACCTTATTATTGGGCTGGTATAAGAGAGGATGTAATCCATTACGCCACCGATGCAGTGCTTTTGATTGATGTTGTACCATATGAGGTGAATAGACTTTATCACAGTTTGATTGTAGCCCTCCTTTGACTCCATGCAGAATTTTAGTCATAGTTATTGATAGTTCTTGGTTGAACAAGTAGTCTAAATATTGATTCTTCTAAAATTTTGGTATCCATTATAAAGTAGATCATTCACAATTTTCTTCATTTATCGGAATATTCAATAATGACATGAATGACTAGTGATTTGCCAGAATTAGTAATAATTAGTACTAGTCTACATATTAACTGGGCAATTGCCGGTGGAAGCAATAAACATAATTAAAAATGTCGAGAAAATTCAGTAGTCAAATAGTTCCCAAAATCAATATCTAAGGCCATCCTGTATGATTTTCCGAAACTGGGACTGAATATTTGTCCATAAGGTCTTGGTGCACATGTATCTACCAATGAATTTCTTGAGAAAAGGACGAGACCTATATAACAAGCTTTACTTTATTGATTTGCAAATTTGTATCTACAAAACAAGTATGCTTATCTTTTTATTATTAATTGCTTATACAACATGTATATATTTTTTAGTAAAGATGAAAGTAGATGATGTTGATGGTGCATACAACTGTCCCATCTGTCAACAACCATCGGTAAAGGAAGTCATAGGTTGTGACATATGCATGGAATGGTTCCATTTACAATGCTGGGGGTTCCAAGAAGAACTGTCCAACGCAAACACTTGGTTTTGTTGCATTTGCAGGAAATAAAATAAACTTTACAATATTTTTTTTTGTTTCCTTGTGTAAATATAGTATAGTTGTCATAAATTTCTTTTGTATTTTTAGCGTACATTTTGTGATAACAGACCGGACCATATTGCCTGGACCCGGACTATTCCGCCTAGTCTCAAATGTCCGACCGGACGATTCAGCCTAGGCAATATGGTCCGGTCAGACAATTTGGCGGGCCGGACAATATTGCCTGCTACACCGGATTTAGTTGAAGAGAGGCCAGTAGCATTTGCGGTGGAGCGATGTGGAGCTACCGGAAGTGACTCTGACCGAAAGTGACGTCAGTAACGTTACCGGAAAATATGTTCTGCGCATGCGCAACATGTACATTTTCTACTACTGCTTTAGTAGTAGTACAAAATATAGTACAGTAGTACAAGTACCATGGCTATCGGAAGTGACCGAAGGTCACGTGACCCCCGAAGGGGTCCCTTTGGGGAGGAGTGCGCATGCGCAACCGAAAGTTGTGCAATATCTGCCCTAGTGCGGCCTTTTCACCGGAAGTGATGTCATCAAACGTCACCCTAAGGGGGTTCTCTTGGAAGGGTGGGATGCACGCATGCGCAACCGGAAGTAGGGATTTATCCTTATTAGAGTCTTTTGACCGGAAATGGGGCTTCCCCTAGAACTGGAAGTTGGGGGTGTTCTCTAGGACGTCCGCTTCTATCATTGTCTAGCCCTTTCACTGGTTATCTGCATTTTCACCTACGATGTTTTCGGATATGCTGTGTAGTACTCCAATGGTGTCCGCATTCTCACTGTGGGGGTACTAAATCACATAAGAGTCAAATGAATGAAATGATACATTTGATCCCCTAAATCACACATTAGAAGGTCACCAGGCCATGAGATTTTGGGTCCATATGAGATCTCGGGCCAAAATGAGGTGGGTTATTTTTTGTGAAGATTATACACCCAAAAGTTCAACTGCAAATTTTTTAATTTTTAAGTGCTTTCAGAAATATTACAGAATCAAATTTTAATGGTTCTCCGGATATTGGAAAAAAAACAATAACAAATCCGCAACCTCCTCCTCCTCCTCCACTTTATTCTCCCCCTCCTTCTCCGCCACATCCTCAAGCTGGACTGAGGCATGGCATAACTGACAAAATTTCTCCCTTTTCATTTAAGAACACCCATCTGTATAAAACATACACCAAAATGGCAGAAAAATATTAACAAATACAAAAAATGTTTGTAATCTTATTTATTACACATCATCAATATCACAGTTTAGCACATTTAAAGACAACAGCACTTGAAATTCAGGGCATCAAAATCATAAAAAAAGAATGACACCAGGAGAAAAGAACATTCAGTATAATAAAACAAATAACATATAGTTGAGAGGGTGGTAGAGCAGATTGTTACCCCTAGAAATTTCATTGTCAATCTCTGCTTCGTCTCGGTTGACAATGAATTTCTCGGGGTAACAATCTGCTCTACTACCCTCTCAACTATAGTGGCAAAATCAAACTGAAATAAATGAGCAATGTTTGTAGAGGACATAACAATTAGTAACAATTATTGACACACACCATACGTACCAAGTAACAAATAAACTGAATCTCTAGTTAAGTTGCCATAGATTCAGCAAATGATAACAATAATTGCACTTCGCCATCATGTTTTTCAACACTAGAACAATATTAAAAGACAGATAACTGTGACACTGATCAGACAAATGTCTCTCAAATGTACTTTTGAACCGCAAACACTCCATTGAATCCCTTACAACATGGGAGGTGTTCCACTTATATTAATTAACTCAAACACTTGTATACATCACAAGGGGTCAATACATATAACGTTTCGTGAAAGTTTTTGGAGGAAGAGTTTGAAGATAGCAGAATATGTATATAGAAGAACAGACAACACAATGACCAAAAGAAAAAGGACAAAAGGACAAACAATGATCTACAAAACATACATATAAAACAAAAGATCGAGTAACATGAACCCCACTAAAATCAGGGGTGAACTCAGGTACTCCGGAGGGGTAAGCAGTTCCTGATCCACTAGTGGTACCCGTCACGTTAATCTAGTTACAAACCCGGTGATAAGACATGAAAGAGGAAAGGAACGTGAAGTGTTTGCGACAAGTGGAACATATCCATGGTCATTTGTGACACAGATATTCCATAACGGTCAACCAAATCATGGTGGCGACTGTTAAACTTTCGAATTGATGACTTCAACTTAACCAAGAGGAACCCTTGGTTTATTAGCTTCCTTGTTAGCAGCAACCCTCTATCAAGGGAGTACTAATAGGAACCACAAGCTCTGGAATGTCGTATCAACTGATAGAGATATCAATACTAAATACTTTATTAGAATGTCGTATCAACTGATAGAGATATCAATACTAAATACTTTATTAGAATGTCGTATCAACTGATAGAGATATCAATACTAAATACTTCATTAGAATGTCGTATCAACTGATAGATATATCAATACTAAATACTTTATTAGAATGTCGTATCAACTGATAGAGATATCAATACTAAATACTTTATTAGAATGTCGTATCAACTGATAGAGATATCAATACTAAATACTTTATTAGTACAAACTCATTTATAATAAATGGTTAGGGCCCATATACAATGTAACAGTATGATAAGTTTGTGAAGTATGGTTTTACATCCAATGAAATATATATATATGACAATATTAAAAAAAATTATGCATAATAATATATAATGTATTTCACATCAGACTCTCTATTTTTGAAACAACTCGAAATGAATGAAGAGGACATTCTAAGAATTACTGATGAATTACTATTAAGAAGAACTTTTATTTTGGAAACTGTACTCAGTTTTATATATCCTGGTACTATTTTGTTAATTTGTTTGCAAATGTTTGTCTTTGCAGTTCATATCCTGGACAATGTATAAGGAAATG
>MJUT01033541.1:42318-53085 GCA_002080005.1 Gigantidas platifrons
TTGTACTTTATCTTTTAGTCATTGTGTTGTTTGTCATTTTGTACTTTATCTTTTAGTCATTGTGTTGTTTGTCATTTTGTACTTTATCTTTTAGTCATTGTGTTGTTTGTCCCTTTGTACTTTATCTTTTAGTCATTGTGTTGTCTGTCCTTCTTCGATTTACGGCTTCTTATTACATATTTGGTATCTTCGAACTTTTCTTAGTTGGGTTTTTCTCGGATCATAAATCATAATTCTCTCTAAAATATAAATTTCTTATGATAAACAACTCTTTTTACGTTCAACATTTTGTCATACTGTATAATAATTCAAGCAAGGAAACAGAGATATCAATGATATATAATAAGTGCATGCCGCAGAGTGGGAGTGAACTGGACAGTAGGAGATTTAAAAACTGGCAAGCAAATAAAAAAGCAAGAAGGCTTTAAAGATAAGGCTTTATTATACCATAGAATAACTGGGTAATAGTTATTTTTGCTTCCATGTTGAATATCCGCTTTTCTTAAATTTCCCCCCCCCCAAAAACAATGGGGCAAGCTCTCCTCCCCCAATGCTCCTACGCCCCTGGCATGTATTACGCACGATCGATGTACCTACATGTTGGATCTCGTTCATATTTATTTTTAGTACGAGCCAGCTCCGCGACTTCCTCTGGTTTGTCGTATCTGTCATCATCATCGTCAGACGAATCGTCGTCGACCTCGTACACCTTACTATCTGGCGTCGATGCTGATGTCACAATTTCAGATTCTGTTAAATCATACTCTTCTTTTCTCCCTATAGACCTAAGATTAATTTATATATGTACTATTTTTACACCGGGATTGAAAAAAAAATGCCACTGAATTGCAGTAAGCTCTATGTATACACTCTTAGCCCACTAATATTCAAGAGGGACCGTCGTGGCCTTGATTGTATGGTAGTTGGATTTACAACTACCTATGCAATCAGTGCCTATCACCACTGATGTTGTGAGTTCGAATCTCGATCAGGGCGAGGTGTACAACATTATGTGATAAAGTTTGTCAGTGACTTGCTTCAGGTCGGTAGTTTTCTTCGGGTCCTCCGGTTTCCTCCACGAATAAAACTGAACGCCACGATATCACTGGAATATTGTTGAAATTGGCGTTAAACACCATCAAACAAACAAACAAACTAAAATTAAAATATCAAAACGAAGACAAACAATAAAACAACTGCTACGATTTCATGTCCACGTGTTCATGTCCAACTACTTGAATGGACATTGCTTAAAACTGATAAAGCAATTTCAGACCTTCATATGCATTTAAAATCTACAAAATTCACCAAAAATATATTAAATTATAAACCTCTATTCGTGTCAATTTACGATAGAAATGCTTAAAACTTATCAATGTCCAGCATGTAAAAAATGCACTACGAAGACCGCCTTTATTCACGATGGCCTCTAATGTGACCCCATTCAGCAGATGCTCAGAACCTGAAGGCACAAATCCTATGTTAATAATCATTCACATATGTTAAATTGTACATGTCATATTTTTTTTTTACATTTTCTTTAATCGTAAGGCATCATTTCAACTTTAAATAATGAACCGAACATTTAACATTTTGTGGCGAAGGGTTGTGCTTTTCCAAAGGACAGAAAATGTCTTTCTAGACGGAACAAGAATCATATCATTTCTTTTTCGACATGAAAAATCGGTATTTTTCTCAAATTTCACCAACATTTCTAGTTGAAAATTGTAGGGTTAAATCATTTATTTTAAGGTCGGTTTATTGAATTTTTCTTTCACATTGAGTAAATATAGATATTTTCTCGTTCGATCAAGGGGATGGGAATGAGGTATCATGCAAAGCGATTCTGGTTAAAATTTGGATCAAAATAACAATAACTTAAAAAAAAAATTGACGCGAACACTACAGTAATGGGTTTAACAGGTTATCGAATATAACCAAAATTATCTCCAGGCGGATTAGCCAATCAGATTGAAATATTCAAGTCAAATTACATTATTAAGAAATAAACAGGGACATGTGATGATGTCTTCCATATGCTGATAGTCCAATGGAATTCCAGAAATTAGAAGTCATAATTAAATGGATGACGACAGACATGCTCTTTTCCCACATTTTTTTTATATAGGTAACGGTAGTCAAGAACAAAACATTAGTTGTCAAAAAAAGGGGGCGTTTGTCGGTCACGCTTAACGATCAATGGCATGTACACCCTAAATCAATGCCACATATATTTAAAATGTTCGTAAGTAATAGTCTCGGCTTATAACCATTTTGCCCTTTCTCCTGTCAGATTAACAATTCGCTCGTCACAACTCGGCTGAATCCTGTAGATCGTGGGTTCGACCACCGGTCGCGTCAAACCAAAGACTATAAAATTGGTACTAGTATTTGTTGCTTTTCCACTAAGCACGCAGCATTAAGGAGAAAGGACAAAAACTGGTTGGCTTGGAATCAGAATAATGTGTCCGAGTGGAGCGACATGTCTACCCGTGGACGGTTGTTTCAGTGAACGAGCACTATCAAAATCCAACTCAGTGTGTTGGTCTAGTACAAAGCTGACCCCATCATCATCTCATTGAAAATTAACTTGTTCTCGCCTTGATATAGCTGAAAAAATTTGCTGAATTGGCGTTAAACAACAATCACTCACTTCACTCACTCACTCAATGCACAAACACCAATCAATGAAGACAAGTGCAAAGTATCTGTGAACTTATTGTAGATGAAGGCAAGACAAACTTTTTTTCTAACACACAAATACGTTTCTTCTGAATAATAACTTACTTTACATGACGAGGTACTGGTTGGTTGTGAACACACAAAAGGGAAATATACAGAGCTCTCATCCAATCCTTGTAAAAAATGTGTACAGAATTAAGTTTGAATCAAATTAAACATATTATTATGTTCATTCATTGTTTATAACATAATACTGGATGTTGAATACAAACACTTTTCACATGTGATTTTTTAAAACTTAAGTAAATTGTAAAACATTCATATTTCAAGTATTTGTGTCTTCAGTAAATCTAAGCAAAATATAAAAATAAATGCAAAACCCATTCATTTACCCTGCTTTTGTACTGTCCTTGTCTATGTTGTCATTCATTTTTGTGATATTATGTGGTTTTTTTTTAGTGGAAGCGAACATGTGCAGGTTTTTTTTAATCATTTGTTAATTATGTATTGTGGTGGGAGATCCAGTTATCAAGAGGTAGAAGTAGGATCCCATTAACCGGTTTAATCCTGCCACGTGTATGCGTCTGTCCCAAGCCAAGAACTGGATTTGCAACGTTATTTGTCATGGTCTTTTTTTGTCTTCAGTGAGTTCAGTTAATATGGGAGATGATTGTTCGTTTTGTAGTTATTGGTGTAATTGATGCCTATCGCTGTTTAAAATTTCTTGTCAAAACCATTTTCAAAGCGGAATGTTGCTTTTGACTCGTGTGTGTTATAGAAGCTGCAGTTAAACATTTGAACTCAATATTAAAATATATCTATGGAATGTAAATGAATTTGAATCAACGTATCATGCACAAACACGTGGGTGCGTGGCTTCAAAATACTTACCAATCGTTCCGTTTCCGTTCGACAACGAAAATTATATATTTTTCCAGTGTCTGAAGACGGTAGCATGTGAAAAGAAAAAGGAGTGTTGAAATTTCTCTGCAACCTAAATGATATATTTATATATACATAATGATTTCTGTAAGTTTTAGACATATTTTAAAACTAATTACTCAAAAGTTGCTTATATTCAATGTTGATTAAAACTTGTTTATATTTACATTATATTTCTTCTCTGATTAATTAATAATTTTTTCAAGGAGAAAGTTTACAGTTTGGAAAAAGATTTGAACTATTGTAACAATATTTTTTTTCGTATACGTAATTATAATTACACAATAAATTACTGATTATTCTACTATGGAGTAATGATTAAGCGAACACTTACCTTTTGTAATGCTTTAATGAAAAGGATTTTTTGAGTGATCTCGAAGACTCATCGTGGAAAATGTACACACAGCCTTGGGAAAGTACAACATAATACTGCCTGCCTAGAATGTCGACAAAATATGAATCACAGAGATTTACCTCAAATTGTGGGCAGAAAAATTGCATATCCTGATTATTGGAATTGTCAGGGGCGTAGATATATTGATGCATAAACACACTTGCGAACACATTATTTTAAGTTTTTTGCCTTAAAGAAATCTCAAGTATTTGAAATATTTGTTTGTAACTAAGTTTAAATATTACTTCAATAAAAAAAAAAAAATCCTTATTGACCAGTTACAGAAATGTGATGAATCCATGTTTGGTGTAAGGGTGATATTAATATAAGAGGGAACATTTGAGGTGTATTTAATAATTCACTCCAATTAACTATTCTTTACACATTGAACGAACTTTCTCAACTAATACACATTAAGACATAACATTTATTTTAATTTCTCTTGACTTAAACTTTCGACCTTTTTAATTACTACTGCAGACCATTTAACAGATTGAACAAATTTATCATCAAATGCCTGACATCCCTAATGAGAGATAAACAACAAATAAATCTAACTGACCACCACCTGTTTGTCTAGAACTACGTAATGTAAAATCTAATCATGCAAAACTAACTAAGACTTTCTTAATCAATGGAAAATATTGAAATGTAGAAAATTATTTAAAATATAACCTTATCAAACTTTCATGTAAATATGCACTGCTATATTTCCCTCCTCCTTAAAAAAAAAATTTGTAGTCTCCAAAAATAAAATTTTAAATGAAGTAATGAAAAATTAGAAGAAAAGAAAAATACTAGAAAAAACAACATAAAACAATGGAAATCAATTAAAATACTGTTCATTGTTATGTGGTCAATATCACTTATTATTGTCATTTTACGAAGTTCATATAATCCAATATCAAGAAATATAAGTTCATCTTCATACATCTGTTTGGATTGTTCATAACATTATCTCACAATTCATTCACAAAGTTGCATGAATCATCAGAATTTGTTGAACATTGGTAGGAAGAATTTGACCAGTTCATAATTAAGTTTGTCCATCAAATGTTATCTTCACTATTATATAATATCAGTTTTTCCTTCAAATTTTTCACAGACGGATAAAATGTACGGTTTGTCCTTGGTATTTCTTCCAAATTAAGTTCATAAAGTTGCAAAAGTTTTATGAATATGTCCTTGAATTGCATGCAAAAACTAAGCTATTACCAGTATACTAAACTAAAGAATACACGAAAACTATAATACATGTTGTACAACATTTTCACTGATTATGCACTAAAAAGGCCATATTCACTTTACTTGTGTAGCCTTTGCATCATTTAGTCCTTTTCCAGTAACCATCAGTTGGAACTGTGTAATCCATAATTTAGAATCTCCTTCACCAGAAAAATGTGGAATCAAGTTTGTGTCAATACTGGTTGCCATTATTTCTCCACCAAAATATAAGAGGGAACATTTGAGGTGTATTTAATAATTCACTCCAATTAACTATTCATTGTTTATTTCCAAATACAATTTGTAGAATGTTACATATTCAAATACAAAATGTAGATGTTTACACATTGAACGAACTTTCTCAACTAATACACATTAAGACATAACATTTATTTTAATTTCTCTTGACTTAAACTTCCGACCTTTTTAATTACTACTGCAGACCATTTAACAGATTGAACAAATTTATCATCAAATGCCTGACATCCCTAATGAGAGATAAACAACAAATAAATCTAACTGACCACCACCTGTTTGTCTAGAACTACGTAATGTAAAATCTAATCATGCAAAACTAATTAAGACTTTCTTAATCAATGGAAAATATTGAAATGTAGAAAATTATTTAGAATATAACCTTATCAAACTTTCATGTAAATATGCACTGCTATATCAAGATTAGTAAAGAAGACACAAAGTAATGTTCAGTACTTTAAAAAATGTCATTGTTTACCATTTTGTCTTTGAAATTTAGTTCCACAGATGTTCTTTTAATCTTTTTTTTTATTGTTGTCTTTACTATGCAAAGTCAACTTATGCGATGAGATTTATTTCATAAAATAAATGAACGTGAAAGTGGTGAGTATATAACCATTGGGTGGAAATTTATTCTATAAAACTAACGAAAATAGAGGTGATGAGAAACAATTTCGTTGCTTTATTTTCTGCAATGAACATCGGGACACAATATATAGTAGTTATTTATTTAAGAAGACATCGTCTTGATCGTCTCTAAAACGAAGTAACATTATTCTTACAGTGAACACTGGTCATTTTAAACAGTGGTCCCAGTCTTTTCATTCCACGTTCCAATGTTCCCTCTTTTCCAATAATTCCTGTCCAGTTTGATTCCAAGGAACACACATCTTGGGCTCCTACAAATTGTAGTTTATATTTGAATTACTTACAAGGGTAATTGACAGAGATATATGATAACTCTATCTTCTTCCTTATATGCGAATTATACAGTAAAATTATAGCTTTGACAGGGTTACAATTCATGATCATATTGACCTTGAAAGTTTTCAATATAAAAAGACGATTCAACAAGGAAGTTAAGAATAAGAAGAAAATAATAATAATTGTCAAGTCAAGTAAATTCTATTTAAAAAGTCGGTGGTACAAAACAATAAACATAAGCTCTGTAGAGCTTTTTAACAACGAAAACACTTAAGAGGCTAATTTTAGAATTCGATATCTATTACATCAAGCAAGTAGATGAGGAAGCCAATGTAAAATGATCTATAATCTATGTCAGAAATGTATACATAATGATATACCAATAAAACTGTTTATATTAAAACATATATATACAGTATATCTAATTTAGGGCATCGACGATTTTCTGGCATGACCTTCATCAGGTACACTCAAACTCAAGAAAATGGAAAACCAAATAATTTATAATTTTTTGAAAGCTAGACAACAAAAGGGCCGAAGCAGGATAGCCAAAACTCGACTAAAGTCGTTATGATTGACCGAGGGAGAAGAATCTTAGTTTGAATAATAAATGTATGAGTGTATACAGTTTACACAGAAGTGTTTTCCTTTCATCATTATGTCTGATGATTCCTATTATCACGTTTGTTTAGTAGAAGCCATATATATGTTTTATTCTCTCTAATTTCTGTTCCATTCCATTTAGTTTTTTTTATAATTAGTATTATGTATTTATTTTCTGTTTGGATCGCCATGATATGGCTGGAAAATTGCTAAAGTCGGCATTAAACACCAATTAATCAATCAATCAACCAATCAATTCTCCGTTTGGAAACGTTAAATCTGGAGCCTTGTTATCTATTAACGTTGTTTTTACCCATTAACTGATTACTAGTATCAAGTATTCTTTTGGTTTCATCCGACGAATTAAAGTCTAATTATTATACCTATATTAAAGAACGGTATATCTTTTACTATCGATGGTTGGAGATCGTTATAGGTTGTCATCTCAGAAATATTGTGGGTCAGACTTTTATTTCAATCATTTTCTCCCTGAAACATTTAAACGTATAAAATAAATTTTGCATGTACATGTTAGGTTGCATACAGAGTTAGTGTTTTTACTGAACGCCAAGTGAGCAATTTTTCGTCTAGCTATCATGGCGAGAACAAGATATATTCTATGAGATGGTGTCTGCTTTCTAATAAACCAACACCCTTAGTTGGATTTTTATAGTGATAGCTGACTGAAGCAACAGTCCGGAGTAAGATATGTCGGTCCACTGATTCCGAGCCAACCAGTCATTGCTCTTACTTCTTAATGCTGCATGTTTTGGTCGGTCCACTGATTCCGAGCCAACCAGTCATTGCTCTTACTTCTTAATGCTGCATGTTTTGGTCGGTCCACTGATTCCGAGCCAACCAGTCATTGCTCTTACTTCTTAATGCTGCATGTTTTGCGGAGAAGCATCAAATACCAATTTTATAATCTTTAGTTTGACCCGATCGTGGTTTGAACCCATGATCTACGCTAAACCATTACACTACAGTTGTATACAAGTCAATATGCTTTGACAAAGGCATTGTTTTGAATTATAGCCATGGATCTACTTGCCAAATCGCTAGGGTTAAATTTAGTTTGTCCTAATTATACTTTGTTTTGTTGAGAAAAAAAAATGCATATAAAATGCATTAAACAATCCAATAATCGGATTTGTTTATATTTTTGCCGATTTTTGCATCGGAGGCCTTCTCTTTTTATATAACACATTGACAATTGTAGTGTGTATTGCCTCTGTTTGAATTGTTTCTAACCATGCAACAACGAGAGAACAGCCTAGCCACGTGTACCTAGCGGACGAATGGCCGATGAATACACTTGAATGTCATTATTTATAAATCCAATTGTCCCATTTCACATTTCAAATATTTTATTGATAAATCAATAGGAATGGACAACAGGCTATGTCTATACAAATCCTCTCCAACAACAAGATGGAACATGTAACAACTAATATTGTTGTTTTGATTGTAGAGAAGTATGGCATTTTTATTTATGACATTTGAAATTGTAAGAATATTGTTCATAATATTGAATGTTGTAGTCAAATATTTCGAACGATTTAAAATAATACATGCATCATCATATATAAAATGTGTGACAAACGGGACAAAATCAAATGATGTATTGATGAAACTATATACATCATACATACAAATATTTAAGTAATGTTGAAACCATCTCAAATTTATTTCAAACAACAAACAGAAGTCTATTTTTACTACAAAAGATAGTTAACTTTCGTAAAATTGTGTCGATTTTCAAAAAAAAAACAAAAACAAAAACAAAAACAAACAAAAACAAAACAAAGCAAAAAAACAAGAAAAAAACATAACAAAACAATAAGCTGTGCAGTGTCAAATATTGTAATGTTTTACAAAGCACAACAATAGTGGGTGATTTGTAAAATAAGAAACGAAACAAGCAGAAACGAAACGAAACGAGACACAACAGAAACGAAACGAGACATAACAGAAACGAAACAAAAAAAAATCACCATCAATGAATAAAACTAGAGGCTCCCAGGAGCCTGTATAGCTCACCTGGGTATACCAACATGAGCCAATAAATCTTGATAACTTTGGTAAAAAAAATAACAAATGTAGCCCTCGTCATTGCAGACCCCTTCTCCCAAAAAAAAATTGGGCAGGGGTTCCCCCTTTAATGTAAGTTATCAAAATTGCTGTAAAAAAACATATATGTCAATGATTCTCAAAATTTAGCTTTTGCTACTTCACATCATGTAATAGAGTTGCTTCCCTTTGATTATTTGAGTAACCAAAAGCAGTGAGTCAACAAAATAATGCATTTCAACAGGAATAACTCTTCACACAGTTGTCACACATTTTCAACTGTGGGGACATGTTTTGTAGATCTTGACATGCTGAACATTTTTGCAGTTTAAACTTTCCCTCTATCTCTAATAGTTTTTGAGATATAAGATGAAAGTATTAAAATTTAGAACATTTTGATGAAAAAGGGCAATAACTCCAAAATGGGTATTGGGATTTACTTCAAAATTGCGGGGTAGGTAGATCTTGATATGCTGCAAATTTTTGCAATTTAAACATAACCTTTATCTCTAATAGTTTTTGAAATATAAGACGAAAAGTATTAAACTTTTATAAATTTTATGAAAAAAGGGCAATAACTCCAAGATGGGTAATCAGATTTACTGCAAAATGGCAGGGTAGGTAGATCTTGACATACTTAACATGTTTGCTGTTTACACTTAACATCTATCTCTTATAGTTTTTGAAATAAAGAACGAAAAGTATTAAAATTTTGAAAATTTGATAAAAAAAAAAGGGCAATAACTCCAAGATGGGTAATCAGATTTTCTTCAAAATTTCAGGGTTGTTAGATCTTGTCGTGCTGATCATTTTTACCTCATGTCAGATTTCTGATATTATTAACGGTTTTTGAGTTATTACCAAAAAACGCGCAATTTTACCATATGTTCTATTTTTAGTAACAGCGGCCATGTTGATTTGTGCACGGCTTCACCGGACACAATTTTGAAACTAGACACCCTAGTGATGATTCAGACAAAGTTTGGTTCCAATTGGTCAGGTAGTTTCAGAGGAGAAGGTTTTTGAAAAAGTTTACGACGTACGACAGACGACGGACGACGACGACGACGGACGCCAAGTGATGGCAATAGCTCACATGACCCTTCGGGTCAGGTGAGCTAAAAACGAAACAAACATTAACGAAACGATTTTTTTTTACATGAGACAACAATCCACAAAATGCCAGTGGCGGATTGAAAAACCTTTAAAATTTACGGAAAGATTTGGCTATGGAAGAAAAAAATAATCAGGATTTCATATAAAAAAACTCACCACTTTCCTGCTTCTTGTGTGTTATGTAAACTGAGATTCATAGAAAAGAAGAAATATATTTGATTGATACCAAATCCCCTCTCTAGGAAGTGACGGTCAACAAAGTCACCTCATGGTCTTCATTACGGTGGAAATCCACACCATGAAGCGCTCTCCGAGTAGCCCATGAAACAGCACTCGATATCTATTTGTGAAGTTAAATTAAAGATTCTAATGGAAACACACGAACTACTAGGCAGATTACCAGTTTGAAGAAATAAACTATGTAGACCTTGTTTTTTGTTGTGTTGTGCGTGTTTTCCCTATTTTTTCAGTTACTTAGTATGACGGTTCACCAGTATGACAAGTGGCTGTGCAAAACAGTTCACGATCTGTGTTGGTTTGATCTATACGGACAAAAC
>MJUT01033541.1:57358-70058 GCA_002080005.1 Gigantidas platifrons
TGTCTATAATTCCTCATTTAACTGCACAATGGTTTGGTGAATCTTTACGTTCATCCTCCATGACCCCTCACCAAACTTATTTTAGTTCCAAATGTGTATATTTTGAGACTTTAAATGTTAACAAGCATTGTATTGGGATGGAGCCGAACAGTGGGGCTTTTGAGGGACCCACTGTGTCCAATTTGTTTGGCCGAGAACACAGATTTGAGCAAAAAAAGGTTTGACCATTTTTTTATACGGATGTCCGGCTGGACATTCAAGTACCCTACCCATTCATATACCTCCCGGGTTTGAGGAACTATATCCATTCATATACTAACCTTTTCAAAAATACAACCCATTCATATACCAATTGTATTTATGAAGTAGTTCAACTGACACGACTGAACCGGGAATTAAAAAATCCCACAAAGTTTATACAAAGGAAAAAAATTATATTAAAATTAAAATTTACCATCAATTTTGCCATCCATTTTGCAGTCGTATAAAAAAAGTTTTAGTGCCTGCTTATATTTTATCATTTATTCATGCGGACAATACCTTTTTTTCATTTTGTATGGTCGAATTTGAAAGGATTTGAAACAATTTTGTCCATAAATGCATTGTACAGTGTATATATGTTTGATTACATGGAGATTTGTCGGTGGACCAATTAGTTATAGGAGAAGACACGGGCTTGAATTCATGAGAATTTGCTGTTTTTATTGATTTTTGCCATTTTACTATGCAAGGCCGTATACATAATTTTTTTGTTGTTGGTAATATGGCCTTTAATAGTAAAATTGCAAAACAAAAACAACAACAAAAAACAGTAAAATTTTAAAAATCAATAAAATCATAAAATTCTTGAATGAATTCAAGCCCGTGTGATCTACCCGGGATCACTAAAACAGGGGATTTTTTCTCGAATGGATAGGAGAACGAAAATGTCCCAGTGCATACTTATAGCTTTATAAAGAGGTTCATATACATGTGTGTGTTTAGATACCATCATATTAAACTTTTTTTCGCAAGCTTTAATAGCCTTTTTTTTAGATTTATAACTCGTCAGACCCTTTACAAATTAAGTAGCGGTCCATTTAAGAACCATGCAATTTTGAAAGAAAACAAAACACCCTTTAAAAAGCTTCGTATTTTTACTTTTTTATATTTTACAGCTTGGTGGGTGTATAAAACAAAATGGATAACAATTCTTTCAAAGTGACTGGTCAGATACTCGAACTTTAATGTGTAATAAGTTCTGTTGTAATTTCTTCACAAATTTAAGAGGTATCCCCCGTTGTCTATTTTTTACAATGCATTCTATTAAATTCTTATCTCCCATGACAGGGTTTATTTGTAAAAAGAACCACATGCATATGGTATTGTATTCTAAACAAAACACACAAAAAAAAATGTAAACTCTCAACCAATGAATCACCTATTGCATAATTCTTAACTGGAGTGGTACTTAATAGGTATACATCCGATTTGATGATAACTATTTGCATATTGATTATTACTAGTTACTGTTCTATTTTTCAGAAACGTTAAATGCATTGTTCTTTATTCAATAAATTGTTCATTTGGTCTCCTTTTGTATTTTAGCTCACGACTAAACAGTCAGGGTGATCTTGTGCCATCACTTGTCCGTCATCCGTCGTCCGTTAATATTTCACATTTGGATCTTCTTGAGAACCATTGAGCAGAATTAAACCACGCTTAGCAGAGGTGTTCACTATGAGGTCATATCCTACACCAATTTTGCTACGTTTTATGCCGATTCGTAAAAAAAATGTCATCAAGAGACATTGGAAACATTGTTAAGATTTTCAATAATCTTTTTTCAAGAACCACTGAAGCGATGGTATGGAAACGTGATTTGTATGTTCATTTTAAGGTACTTGACAGGTCTTGTTACTTTTTGAGCCCATCGGAAATTCAAAATCGTTGCCAGCGGAGGTCAAAGTTTGCTTTGAAACCATATGTAAAGCAACATTTTCATGGTCTACTTGAAAAAACACCGAACAGAATTTAACCACATTTGGCAGAGGTGTTCACTATTATATCCTACGCAAGTGTTGTTACTTTTCATGCGATTCGTAAAAAATAAATAAAAGAAGAATGTGTCTGAGGGCACGGAGTTCTCCGCTTTCAGCTAAGTAGGCCTAACTTCCAAGCCGTATATGGGATCTGACTGAAATTGAACTTGACCTGCATATTATGGTTGTAAACATTGTCTTGAAATTTCAGAGTCCTTTACAGGTGATAATGCTTTTTATGCCGATCGGAAATTCAAAATGGTCGACAGCGAAGGTGAAAATTGCTTTGAAAACCTATGAATTACATTTTCGTCATCTCCTTGAGAACCACTGAACATAATTAGACAATCTAACTTTGAGGGTGTTCAATATGAGGTACTACACAAGTGTTGTTATTTTGGTGCAGATCGATAGGAGACTTTGAACATTCTGATTGATCGATTTTCAAGAACCACTGAAGGCATTGTCGGGGGAAATATATATCAAAGTAGTCATCCTCCTCACTACCTTTCTCACCCTTCCTCTCCATCCTCCTCCGCACTACCTCTCCCCTCCTTCCTCTCCACCCCCTCACTCCTTCCTTCCCATCATCCTCCTCACTACCTCTCTCCCTCCTTCCTCTTCTCTACTTCTCTCCCTCCTTGCTCTCCTCCTCCTCTTCACGACCTCTCTCCCTCCTCATCCTGACTGCATATCTCCCTCATTCCTCTCCACCCACTTCCTCACTACCTCTCTCCCTCCTTCCTCTCCATCCTCCTCCTCACTACCTCTCTCTCTCCTTCTCCTCACTACCTCTCTCCCTCCTTCCTCTGTCATCCTCCTCACTACCGCTCTCATTCCTTCCTCTCAATCCTCCTCCTCCCTGCTTCCTCTCCTTATTCCTATCCATCCTCCTCACATTTCTCCCTCCTTCCTCTCAGTCATCATCCTCATTACCTCTCTCCCTCCTTCCTCTCAATCTTCCTCACCACCTCTCCATCCTTCGTTCCTCTCAATCCGCCACCTCATTATCTCTCTTCTCTTTCCTGTAACATTATCATCCACCTCATTACCTCTGTCTTTCTTCCGTCTCCATCCTCCTTATTAACTCTTCATCACTGCCTCTCTCCCTCCTTCTCCATCCTCTTCCTAATTACCTTCTCCATATACTTTTCTCCGTCCTCATCATCCTCCTCCTTATTACCTCCTCCTCACTACTTCTCTCCTCCTTGTTTACCTTTGTCACTTCGTCCTTTCTATCCTCTTCCTTCAAATCTCCTCTTCACTACTTGTTTCACTACTTCCTCATCATTATCCACGTAGCAATCTTAAGTTTTTCTCACTTGCACTAAGGAAGACCGCTTTATCACTCAAAAGGGTGTTTCCTATCCTTTCCTCCTACCTCCTTCTCCGTTCTCACTCCATGTTCATGCTTGCCTTAGTTATTACTATCATCATTGTTGATACCCTCTTTCGTCCACATTTAACTATTATGTCTTCCAACATATACATGACGTATAGAAGTGTACACAAGAAAACCCCTATTAAAATAGGAGAGGGGAAAAAACTAGTATGGGGGAAAAATTAGTACGTGTTAACACCTACTTGGTTTTCCGGGGGAAAAATTCAGTATATACTCATTTTTCCGGGGGGNCGGGGGGGGGGGGCGGGGGACTGAGTATGGGGGGAAAATGAGTATGTAACACCGGTACGGAAATGGAGATATTTTTTTTGTTTTCCAGTAGCGGATCCCGACATTCTGAAAATCTGAAAAGAATACTAGATGCATTGGAGGGGAGGTGGCTGCACAAAATTTTCCCAAATTCCCGAAAATTTTAAAGGTTTTTCATCAAAAGAGGGTGGGGCCTTTAATTCGCATCTGTTTTTACCACTGAAAATTTCTTTTAACGCGATATCGATGTCTATGCTCTACCACTAGGGGTTGACTTGAAATGTCTTTTGAAAAAAAATCCAACATAGTCTGTCTAGACCTGGTAAATAAAAAACAGATAATACTTATTGATGATTTTTGTTGTTGTTTCGTTTCTGTTGTGTCTCGTTTCGTTTCGCTTCGTTTCGTTTCTGCTCGTTTCGTTTCTGTTTCGTTTCTTGTTTTACAATCACCCCACTTTGGTATTTTATCTGATGATATCACATGCATTGCAGATAGTGTCTGTAAATTTCGAAATACTCAAATACACCAAATTACTAATAATTGAATTATGTACTGAATCACAGTTAGGAATTCTCAACGGAAGAACCCCAAGTGATTAAAAGGGTACAGAAAAGTCACATTTTATAACCACAATGGTGTGTCTATTGATGACTATTGTATTTGTTCATCAGAATTCCTACAGAATATTCTAAATTTTAAAGTTGGGCAATACGAGCCAACCATTTCTGACCACTGTCCAATCTCAGTAAGCATACAATGTCAAAGTGTAAAGAAGACCTTCAATAATTTCAAGGCTTCCCCCAAAAGAATGTATTGGAATAAAGCACGTGAAGATATATTTAAGACAAATTTGTCAAATTTCAGCTTTAAAACCATTAATTCCGAACTTGATAATATAACCCAGTCATTAAATAATACAGAGCATGTTTCTACTATAACTCAGAGGGTTAATGACAATGTTTCAGATATATCCTCTTTATTATATAATGCTACAATGTTCAGTAACAATGAGAAAAAATCTACTAGAATTAGAAAGGCTAAAAGGAGAAAAATTTAAAAAAAACCTTATTATGAGGATGAATGTGAAACAAAATATAGGTCTTTGAAAAGTCTGAGTAGAAAACTGTGCATAGGACCATGGAATAAAAGTCTTCGTCATATAAAAAGGAATTTGATAAGCTTGTAAGAAAGAAATATAGACAATTTAGACATAAAATGTTAAAACAGATTGTAGATTCAAATGAAAATTCACCAGATGAATTTTGGAGAAATATTAAGAAGTTAAAAAAGGAGAATTACATAGATCCTAGCTTTAATATTCAATATAAAGAATGGTTTGACTATTTTAATAAGCTTATGAATGTTGATTATGATAAGAAAACTCTAAGTGAGAGGTTAGCCTGTGTTGATCTTATGGAATGTAGTAATGAGATTTTAAATAACACCGTAACAACCGAGGAGGTGGCACTTGCAGTTAAATCTTTTAAAGAATAATAAAGCTTGTGGTTCTGATGGTATTACACATGAAATATTGAAAATAGCTTGTGTTGTAAACATCGATGTTTTTGTTAAGCTATTTAAATTGATTTTCAAGTCTGGTGGTTATCCTTCCTTTTTGGAGAGAACATTTTATCAAACCAATTTTCAAGGGTGGATGTTTTAATGACCCCCTAAATTATCGAGGTATAGCACTCTCTAGCTGTCTAAGTAATTTTGTTCTGCGGATTTTACATAACAGATTGGAAAAATATCTTGAGCTAAATAACATTATAGGTCATGGGCAGATTGGTTTCAAAAAGGGCAGCCGGACTAGTGACCACACTTTAACTCTCAAGACTATAATTGATAAAGCTTTTAAATCGTCAAAAAGGATTTACGCCTGCTTCATTGATTTCAAGAAGGCGTTTGACACTATAAATACAGAAGATCTTTTCTATAACTTCCTGATTTATAACATTAATGGTCCTTACTTCAATATTATGAAAGATATGTATACATAGGTATTATTTCCTGTGAAATTAGGGAAAGGTATTACTGATTTTTTCCATTCTAAAGTTGGAGTGAAACAAGGGTGTATTTTAAGAACTATATTATTTTCTCTATATATTAATGATTTGCCATTATTTTTTTTTAATGATAATTGTGATCCAACTCAGTTAAATGATAATAATATATCTTGTCTTTTATATGCAGATGATTTAGTTCTAATTTCTGAATCATCTAGTGGTTTAGAAAGATGCTTAGATAAGCTTAGTTTGTACTGTGTAACGATGTGAACTTTGTAAGTCTAGAATGAACACTTTACATTCGGTAGAAATGTTAGAGTTGCTTCCCTTTTTGTTGTTGTCTGAATGTTCTGACATTACAAGTATTAAATAGTTTTGGCATCGTTTATCACCTTTGTTATTTCATTACAAATGGCGTCGTCGACAGGATACTTTTAAAAAATAAACATTATATTTCACGGATTAACATTAATTTGGATGAATGACTACCATAATTTTGGGAGATTCGAGATTGAAAGGACTAGTAGCAACGTTTCAGGACGAAAATTGTGTATTACACATTAAGTCTGGAACCAAAATTAAGGATCATACGTCTTTTGTAAAAAGACTTAGACATAAATCGCTAAAGGAAAGAAAACTCTTTATTGTTTGTGTGGGAATAAACAATATTCCAGACAATTTAAAGGACTGTTCAAGTGACGCCCGTGATGAATATTTCACTGAAATTGTAAGGCAATTTATTTCGTTGGCGAAGGTAATTAAAAGAAAACACGAGGGAAGTAAGACAGTTATTGCAACGATCCCTCCAAAAGATGTGTTGAAAAGTGTAACAAAATATCCAAGTAAGTCAGAACTGACACCAAGTGAGGTAACAAGTAAACATCAAAGATCGTTTGAACAATTTGTAACTGAAGTAAATGACCTATTTATTAGCGAGTTCAATAAGAAACATACTGGAAAACATTTAACATTTCACTCCCTGTTGCGCACTCATAGAGGAAGTGGGGCGTCACGCAAATCTTGTCCAAAAAGTAAAACAAGTCAGTATTATTACCATAAATTGTCAGATGAACTTCATCCCGGTGAAGAATTATTACAAGTTTTGATAAAAAAAATCACAGACATAAGAAGAGAACTTCAATTTTAGGTAAGTTGAGCCCACGGGCCTCTTACTGTAATTTGTGCTATAAATAGTTTGTGTGTACAGTGAAAATTGAAATTGTGCTATAAATAGTATAGTTCGTGTATACACTGAAAATTGAAAAAGTCTAAAATGCCCAGAATTTGTCAAATTGAGTAAAGAACTACAGTTTTCGGTAAGTTGAGCCCACAGGCCTCTTACTGTCAACTGGGTTTATAGTTATTGTATTTACTGAAACATTTATTTGCCTGTTGTGTCCAGAATCGAACGAAAGTAACAACATGGCCACATCCCGAGTTAAGGAACTTGAGGGTCAAATAAGAGAATTACAACAGGAACTTCATGTTCTAATTCTTAACAAGGAAAACGAATTGGCTGAAAGCATGCAAGCAAGTTTGTGTAACGTAGAAGAAAATATTCATAAGGCACAAAATCATCATCCTGAATATAGCTGAAAAATTGCTCACTGGACGTTAAACATCAATCAATCAATCAATCAATCAATCAATCAATCAATCAATCAATCAATCAAAGTACTGAGAACACTGATAACACAGTTGAAGTTAAAAAAAATCAAAGTGCTGAGAACACTGATACAACAGTGAAAGATGAGAAAAATCAGAGCATTAACAGTCCTGATAGGAAGGAAGGCACACTTATCGGAAAAAGATCAGAGATTAAGCCCTCGTCTTTCAAATGATCAGAACTGGAAGATTGGGTGATCTGGCTGCGTAACTATGAACAAATATCTAGTCTTAATAATTGGTCTGAAAATTTCAAACTGGCAAGGATTCCGACAGTTTTAGAAGGTGACGCTAATCTAAGATACTGGGAATGTACCGAAGAAGAGCGCCAGAATTGGAACAACCTGACTAAGGCCTTATCGGCCAAGTTTGCACTGAGAGTAACAGGGCAACTTTCCAAGCTGCATTGGAGAGTAGACACAGACGCAAGGATGAGTCTTTGGATGCATATATGAGTGCAATAAAGAGTCTTGCTAGAAAGGCTTTTCTGGAGTGGGATGACAAATACAGAGACATTATGGTTAGTAAATATTTCACGGACGGACTGGAAGAAACTCTTAAAATATGGGTATTACAAGCAAATCCCAAAAAAGCAGAAGAGGCATTACAAGTAGCATTGAGAACGGAAGCAAATCTGAATAAGAAACAGGGCGTCACAGCCAACATGGCTAATTCTCAACAGAGCATTAATACAACAGACTTAGAAGAAGCTATCACTATAGCACTGGAAAAACGGGGAATAGGATCCCGAAGAAGCAATACCTCCATTGGAAAGGGGGGGGGTAGAGGACAACGAAATTGGCAAAATCGAGGAGGTGGTCAAGGAAATCGACAAGGCACGTGTCATGCTTGTGGGCAACATGGTCATTTTTGGCGTGATATGGAATGTCCTAAATCGCCACATAATCAGGGAAACGGAAGAGGGACGGGAGCACAGGGACAGGCGAACTCTCGTCCCTGGTAAAACACTCTAAAAAGTCTGCCGCAAAATGTATATGTGTCGTGTCTTATAAATAATGATTTGAAAGTGTTAGGATTGGTCGATACTGGTGCTCAAATAACAATTGTAAATGAGGCTGTGCTTGATGAATTACAAAATATAAAAGTGGAATTAGAACAGACAAAATTTACAATTACAGGACCAAGTAAGTCGCACTGTTTAGATATAAAAGGAATTGCCAACTTGTCGATAGAAATTGCGGGGTATGTAGTATATTGGCCGACCTATGTTTGTACTAATCTATCGCAATCATTGCTCATAGGTAAGGACTTGCTGAAAGCCTACAATGCGGTCATCGACCTTGGCTCTGACACTTTACGTTTAAATGGAAATACTGCAGAATTGCATTATTCACAAACGCTGGATGTTTTTAATGTTAATGTAGGACACACCGTTATAATTCCGGAGAGAACAGTTGCGAATATTGCTTGTAGTGTAAATAGTGGACATTGTAATGATGGATATACTGGTGTTCTGGAACCAGCAAATTTATTTGAAGAAAAATATCAGACGGGGATAATTAAAGTTGTGGCAACTTGTCATGAAGGTAAAATTCCAGTTTGAGTATTCAATCCAAAGAGTGAAGATGTCAAGATCTGGAAAGGAAGTGCCGTGGGAAAATTTCATCCACTTTTATCTTCATCCCAAACCGACAGTACGCTTGCGTCAAGTGAATGCTATTTTGTTCAATGTTCTGAAAGGAAAACTAAATCAGAAACTGCTGCAATTTATTGTAATCAAACTAGCAATTTGAAAGACGACATGAAGACGCTTTTTCCAATCAATAATCCAAACATTTCAAATGAAGAAAAAGATAGCCATTATGAACTACTGGCGCGACATCAATCAGCTATTTCGTTTGGGCCATATGACATTGGGACATTTAAAGAAACTATCCACAAAATCGATACGGAGAGATCTCAACATGTAAAATACCCGTCCGTAGAATGGCACCTGCCAAAAGGTCTATTATCAAGGAGGAGGTGAACGAAATGTTGGAAAATAGAATAATTGAGGATTCAACATCACCATGGTCAGCACCTGTAGTCATTGTATATAAAAAGGATGGAGGAAGACGCTTCTGCGTAGATTACCGTGGTCTCAATGCCGTTACGAAAAAAGACGTTTACCCTCTGCCACGACCAGACGACATATTAGAGAGTTTAAATGACGCGAACTATTTCAGTCATTTTGATTTATTGAAAGGCTATTGGCAAGTGAATTTGGACATTGAATCAAAGGAGAAAACGGCATTTTCTACCTCAGATGGTCATTACCAATTTCGAAAGTTATCATTCGGACTGACAAATTCACCATCAACTTTTCAAAGGGGCATGGATATCATACGCAAGGGCTTAGTATGGATAGATTGCTTAGTTTACCTTGATGACATAATTATCTTTGCTTCATCACTACAAGAACACAAGGAAAGAATGGAACGAATACTCACCAGATTTGAGGAGGCTGGGGTGAAAATCAAACCGTCAAAGTGTGAACTTTTACCGGTAAAGATGCGAGTTCTGGGACATGTTATCTCAACGGAAGGTCTGGAGGTGGACGCGTCAAAGGTTGAAATTATACAAAAGTGGCCGACCCCTTCGAATATATCTGAGCTGAGATCTTTCTTATGTCACGCTGGTTATTACCAGCGCTTTATACCGATGTATTCAGAAATAACAGCCCCACTTAGGCAATTGGAAAAGAAAAATTCTGTTTTTAATTGGAACTCAAACTGTACGAAAGCATTCAAAATTATAAAAGATAAATTATGTTCGGCACCAGTCTTGGCATTTCCACGTTATCAACTACCGTTCATTGTCGACGTTGTTGCGAGTGATAATGGACTGGGTGCTACGTTATCACAATTACAAGAGGGAGAAGAGAGATCTATAGCTTATGCAGCTAGAGCATTGCAAGGTGCACAGAAAACGTAATAGCTTATGCAGCTAGAGCATTGCAAGGTGCACAGAAAACGTACTCGGTTTACCAAAAAGAAATGCTAGGTTTAGCTTGGGCTCTTGATCACTTTGAACCGTACGTGTATGGGCAAGATCTTAAGGTCAGGACAGATAACAGTGCACTTTCATGCCTGAAAACAACAAGAAACACAAGAGGACCACAGGCGCGTTGGCTTGAACGAATTGTGGAGTTTCTACCGTTTGAAGTGGAACATCGTCCGGGTCGAATTCATTCTAATGCGGATGGACTATCTCGTTTTCCGTGGGAACGTTCGAATACTAAAACGGATGAGCAAGAAAACCAGGATGTGTTTTTAGTTCAAAAACAAACAAAGGACGATGCTTATTTTCACAACTGGTCGCTGGGGCCACTATCTGGATGGAATGACAAGGAAATTATTAATTTTCAAACAAGTGATGAAGTCATATCCAAAGTTACAAAGTGGGTAAAACAGGAAGAGAAGCCTACTCCAGAGGCAATGCAAGGCTCAACTAGGGAATTGTGGTTTTATTGGTCCCAGTTTCACAGACTAGTGATTAGGAAGGGTACATTATATAGAATTTGGTGGGATGAATCACCAAAACAGGATAGTGTTAGCTATCAACTCATACTTCCGAGAACATTAGTAAAACTAACACTGTATAGCTTACATGACTGCAGTGGACACATGGGAAATGTTAAACTATAACTAAAATTCGGGAGCGTTTTCATTGGTTTCATCTACGGGAAGATGTAGAACTCTACATTAGACAATGTGTAGTATGTCAAGAAACAAAAAGTCCTCGTCCTCAGCAAAAAGCACCTATGCGAAATATTAGGACTGGATTTCCAATGGAGCGGTTGGGAATCGATATCGTAGGACCCTTACCACAAAGTGAAATGGGAAACAAATATATTACAGTCGTCACCGATTACTTCACAAAATTTCCTTTTGCGTTCGCTACAAATAATATATCAGCAGAGACAGTAGCTGAAAAAGTTATGGATGAAATAATTTGTTGCTTTGGGGTTCCAAATAATATGCATTCTGATCAGGGCAGCAATTTCGAAAGCAACACCTTCGGAAGCCTATGCAGAGCAATCAATATTGCAAAAAGCAGAACCACACCGTTCACTCCATGGTCAAATGGGGAAACAGAGCGAATGAATCAAACATTAATTAATATGTTGAAGAAGATGGTGTCGAATAACCATCAAAATGGGATACTCTACTGCAGAAAGCTTTAATGTACTACCGGTCTTCTGAGCATACTTCAACACAATTCACACCTTATCGTCTTATGTTTGGTCGTGAAATGCGAATACCGATTGACATTATTAAAACTGGCCTAAATGAAAACACCATACACAATTCTGTATCGGACTTTGTCAGTTCTCAAATCGAGTCAATTAAACAAACGGAAGCATTAACGAGGGAAAATATTCAAGGCGCGCAGAAAAAAAACAGAAAGACTACTATGACAGGAAACAAAAAGGAACCCCCTTTTGTAAAGGTGATTTAGTGATGCTATTTAACTCAGCTATTCCAAAAGGAACATTGAAAAAATTCTTCAAATATTGGTCTGGACCCTGGAGGGTGGTTTCTGTTTTATCAGATCTGGATTATAGGATTGAATTCGCAGGAAATCGTTCAGACACAAGAAGAAGAAAACTAAGGAAAGTTGTACATTTTAATCACTTGAAGCAGTTTTACGAGGGACATCAATTTGAAAACCAGGATCAAAGATCAAACGAACACAAACAAAATGGGGAAAGCCCAGACCAAAGTAAAAGACAACACTTTGGAAACCAGGACCAAAGGACAAGTGACAAGTTACCAAATGAACATAGTTCTGATGAAGACGAAATATCAATAGAGGGTTCCCGACGGTCACTCGGAAAGAATTCAGAAAGAAACGAGGGAGCCCACAAACCCCTCTTTGAAAACCAAGTGAGAACAAGGGAACACAGTCCCTACAGAGAGAAAACGGGAGGCAGAGAGGGAACCCATATGCCCCTCTATGAGAATCCAATGCAGTTAAAAGGTGCCCATAGACCCTTTATAGAGAATGGGAGAGACAGGCAAGAAGGATCACTCAGACTAAGTAATGAAAATGTAAAAGAAAGAGAGGGAGCCCAACGGCCCCTCAAACAGAACACTAAGACGCATACACAGAAGTCTGTAAATATTGAAGAAATCAAGGAGAGCGAGGATACCCAAGGGACCTTCGAAACAAATTCAGGTCTTGCTGAAATAGAGAACGTTAAACCTCTTTATACCTGAACTCCAAAGGAGAATGACAATCGAAATATGACGAGACCAAAAAGACAGAGAAGAATGCCAGCCCGATATAATAACTTTGTTATGGACTCATGTAGTGAAGAGGAAGAAAATTAATGTTAAAACAATTTTCAA
>MJUT01033541.1:81231-99203 GCA_002080005.1 Gigantidas platifrons
CAATAACAAAAGACGAAATTTTCAAATGTGTCCGAAAACTTAAAAATGAAAAAGCAAGCGGTGAAGATGAAATAATAAACGAGTATATCAAAAGTACCGTGAACCAGTTTATTAATGTTTATGAAAAATTATTTAATGTTGTATTTGATAATGGCATTATGCCTAGCAGTTGGTTAATTGGGATGATAAAACCTATCTATAAAAATAAAGGCGATAAATTTGACCCCCAAAATTATCGACCGATTACAATTGTAAGTTGCCTCGGTAAACTTTTCACTGCAATACTGAATGAGAGATTAACTGAATTTTCTGAATCTTTTTCTGTTTTAAATGAAAACCAATCTGGCTTTCGCCAAGGATATTCCACTTCAGATAATATGTTCACCTTACAATCTTTTTTTGAAATTCTAAAATGTAAAAAGAAAAAAATGTACTGCGCATTCGTTGATTTTATGAAGGCCTTTGATACTGTTTGGCGAGCTGGTTTATGGCATAAAATGTTACTAAACAATATTAATGGGAAAATGTACGATGTTATTTTTAATATGTATTGTAATGTAAAATCATGTATTGTGTTTAATAAGTGCAAATCAGACTATTTTGCATGTGACAATGGAGTTAGACAGGGAAAAAATGTATCCCTTTTTTATTTTCCTTATTCTTAAATGACTTAGAAACTTTTCTAGAAGCAAAAAATGTTACAGGCTTAGAATCAATCTCAGGTGATCTCGAAAACCAGTTAAATATTTATTTGAAATTATTTATAATACTATATGCTGATGATACGGTTATATTATCAGAATCTGAGAGTGATTTACAGGCACAGCTCGATGCTTTTCATGAATACTGTTTAACCTGGAAGCTGAAAGTTAACATTGATAAAACTAAAATTGTGATATTTGGGAGTGGTCGTACACCTCAAAATTTATCTTTTAAATATAATGGCTCCGAAATTGAAGTAGTCAAAAACTTCAATTATCTCGGTATTATTTTTAGCAAAACTGGCAATTTCAATCTGGCAAAAAGAAGTTTAGTGGATAAAGCAGTTGTTTGTATGTATGAAGTACTGAAATTAGGAAGAAAACACAACTTGTCTATAAAATGTCTATTGAGTCTTTTCGATAAAATTGTTAAACCAATTTTACTTTATGGCTGCGAAATATGGGGATTTGGAAACAATGACGTATTAGAAAAAGTACACTTAAAATTTTGTAAAATGATTCTGAACCTCAAGACGTCTACTCCGAATTATATGATATATGGTGAATTAGGTAGATATCCGGTCGAAATCGACATTAAAATTATAATTATTTCTTTTTGGGCAAAAATTATTTGTGGAAAACAATCAAAAATATCATGCATTATGTATAGTTTATCACACCTTTTGTATTCGCAACAAAATTTCGATATTAAATGGATAAAATTCTTGGAAAAAATATTAAACGAAACTGGTTTTTCTAATATATGGCAAACGCAAACTTTCAAAAGCATCGAGTGGCTAAAACAAAGTATAAAACAAACATTGTTAGACCAGTTTTTACAGGATTGGAATTCGTCAGTCCATAATTCCCCTAAAGCATTTAATTATAGAATTTTCAAAACTGATTTTAAATTTGAAGAATATTTTAGATGAACACAATTCCCTTCTTTTATGTAAATTTAGAACTACAAATCATAAATTGCCCATAGAAAAGGGAAGATGGAGTAATATTCCTAGGGAAAATCGCTATTGCGAACTTTGTCAGAAGAATCTAATTGGAGACGAATATCATTACATATTTGAATGTACTAATTTAAGCGAAAAGCGTACTTCACTACTCCCAAAACATCTAATTGAACGTCCCAATATAATAAAATTCAAAAATTTAATGACTAGTAAACGGAAACTAATCCTGCAAAAACTATGTAAATTCATTAGATATATAAATATGATAGTTTGTCCTCCCGGCTAATTCCATCTGTCGATTTACTGTATTTGTATACATGTATATTGTATATAGTTTAATATGTTCATTTATTTGTAACTTCTCTGTATATGTGCTATGCACTGTCAGTTTGAGAAATAAAGATACTAAAACCTCCAATAGTATATGAAATATATAAGTTCTTTTTGGCATCGTTTATCACCTTTGTTATTTCATTACAACTGTAATAGTTGGGACCTCACTGTTAATTTCGACAAAAGCAAAATTATGATTTTTAACAAGTCGGACAGGAAAATAAATAAAGATAAATTTATTTTTAACAACAGTTCCTTAGAATATTGCACAGAGTATAAATATCTGGGTATATAGTTTATAAACCTTCTGGCTCATTTACTGAAGCCACTATAAATCTTTTATGTAAAAAGGCATCAAAAGCTATATTTTGTATAAGAAAATTACTATTTTCAGAAAACAATAACATATTACCTCATATCAAGCTTTTTGAAACCTGTGTTATACCTACCCTTCTTTACTGCAGTGAGGTCTGGTCTCTTAATATTATTAAAGATAATAAAATTCTTGAGTCAAAATACTGGAACATGGCACCTGTTAAGATTCAGATTAAATTTGCTAAATTTTTAATTGGAGTGAATAAAGCAGCTGTTAATTCAGCAGTTTTGGCCCAATTGGGAATGTATCCAGTGTCTATACAAGCCCTTAAACTATCAATTAGCTTCTGGCTGCACGTGTTAAATTCTGGAAAAAAATAGTTTGGTTTCTGCAGCCTATAAAGCGAGCTTACTATTACCAAATGGATTTGCCAAAAAAAAAATTGAACTATTTTTATCCACATTAAACTTTTCCCATATTTGGGAGAATCAAAGCACATTTTCTAAAAGGCGTTTATTACATGCAATAGATAAAAAAAACTTAATGAAAGATATTTACACCATTGGAAAGAAAACATGTTTTGTGACAAAATTTAATTAATGGCAATAAGCTAAGAACATACAGGAAAATAAGTAGTGGAGAATACACTCCAACTGTAGATTCTTAAAAATAATCAACGAGACCCGTTAGGGTCGAGTTGATTATTTTTAAGAATCTACCAGTTGGAGTGTATTCTCTCACATAATACATTTCTATCTGCAACAGTGTTTTCATTTTATGTTTTTACCTTTTTAATGTTCAGAAAGCTAAATAAGCCACAATTAACATAAAATAAAAAACACAATTTTATCGGCATCCGTGCTTTCGATTCTCGTTTATATTTAGATATTTCAAGGTCTGTTAAGTGAATATAATCGTTTATATTTAGATATTTCAAGGTCTTTCAAGTGTCCCAAATGTTCATCTGTGGTCTGTCTGATTTGTTAAGTTGTGGTCGGTTGTTTTTGTATTGCGAGAATACTCATCAGTTCTGAACATAAATTATGTCAGAACTCAAATACTTGTATCGTGTCTTGTCTATATTGATCAATTCCTTTTTTTTAAGCAAATTGTTGATATTTTTTTTAACAAAGCTTACTATTAAGAGTTATTTATACTAATTATAGCATTTATTAATGTGGTAAACTTGGCCGAGTGGTAAGATGGAAGTTTATAAAGTCAAATTAGACTTTAAAAAGCCCAGCAGTGGTTCGAGGCACGAAAGTCCCAAAATAAGTAAAAGCCTGAAATAGTAAAAGGTTAAAGTTCATATATTCAAAAACAAAAGAATCAACTGTAGATTCTTAAAGCGGGAGCGTGGGTATAAATAGCTGTGGGCGGAGCAAACATTCATTTTCTTCATTATTTTGGCCACGGTCATCTCGAGGAGGAAAAATCAATCATACACAGTTTCATAGTTACTTTTGGTGCAAAATATTTGACACGCATGGTCACTAGTGTTCCCCCAACGAAACTTTTAGTATTATTGAAAGTTAATATTCTTCACCAGTCTAAAACCTACAAAAATCACTTCAAATTTCTGAGAAATGTGACCTTGGTCACGTTGGTCATGTGACATACAGTTTCATAAATATGCTGTTTATACCAACGAGGATTTTTGCTGATAAGCTCCGCCCACAAATTTTGGCAGTAGTGCCTACCGCAAATTCCCCTTTTAAAATAATCCACTGTTCGAACAATAGTGTGACGTCAGAGAAATGTATTATAAGAAAGTTATAACTTAGAAAAATATTTACTTCTAGACTTGGATAAAATGTTATTAAAATTATACTAAAATAAGAATAAGCAATAGCAGCCTTAAAATTGAACAAGGTCGCCATAATAAAATTCCTTTTTTGGTAACAATTCTAGTTATGGATTTCAAACCAATAAACTACATGTATTTCTGATTTTTGATTTCTGATATCCGTATACAATTACATCATATACATATACATGTAATAGAAAATAGACATTTCTGACGCAAGATAATAATCTCATAACGAAAATATTTCGAAGAATTTTGAACCATTTTGATCAATTGTTGTACATCTCCTGTGATTTAGGCTATCGCCATTACACTCACTAAGAAAATACTGGCATCACCCTTTACCCCTTGGTCCACCGGAATCATTAAGGGGGTAAAAATGGGGAACAGAATATACAGCCCCATGAATCACTAAGACATGTAATGAATGTCTCGGATTTCGTAGCATTGTAAGTAAGTAACAAATTCAAATAAATAGTGACAGAGTTAAAAAGTATTTTCAAGATACACGTACATTTACCTTTTCCGAGAGTTTGGGAATTTCCAGTATGTCCAGCTGTCCCCGTTTGTTTTATGGATGTGGCCTTTTCATTTACCCTACTTTAGATCTTAAATTAATCATACATGTGATAGAGTTGCTATGCTACAACTGGAGATTTGCAAATTTTTGGCTGGAGATTTGGTCTCATAACTGGAGATTTTTTATCGACGTATTTGATGCGTGTTTTATTGTTTATTGATGTTTTCCTTTTGTTTGTTTCAGTATTGAACCAACTGCATCCCATTTCAATATGATTAAGTAGTATTTCATATGATGAATGAAGGATAAAACTGTATTTATAATTTATTCATAATCATAAGGTTATAATAAAGCAATAACAATGAAGACAGAATGTTCTGAACAATAAATTAAAGTCATAGAGCACTAAAATTAAAAAGTCACTATTCATTACACAGAATGTACCCTTCAAAAGTCACAGATATAATCACAGTAAGTGAAAGAAAGTAAACATAGAGAAGTCACAAAATTGAACATAGTCATATATAAAAGTCATTAAGCATTAGTCCTTAAATAATACTTTGATCGGCTTTGGTTCCAAACAAGCCATAACAACTCAATCCGAGATAAATTCATTGCACGTTTGATCGAAATAAGAAGTTTTCATCGGCAACAAAGGTTGTCCGACTTGTGTTTGCACAACGGTTTATAACTATTTTTAATTGCCGCTATCACACATCTAATCATCTAAGCGTGTGCCACAAACACACTTCCTTATCCCCAATTAACTGTCAATCAGTGGATAATTGATGTGTAAGCATCAACACCTTAATTAATCACCATGGCCCAATTTACCTGTAAAGGTGTCAAACAGATCAATAACCGGATATCATTAAATATGACATTCACCTTTATCTTTTGTATCTCTCGGCGTATTTCGTCAGCACGGGAGTTTCAAATGGGGAATTTCCAGAAATATTGATCACAAAATGTAGGTCAAGGATTTTTTTCATAGGCGGAAGATTTTGAAAGTTGACGGGAGAGACGGAAGGGACCCTCGAAATCGGGAGAAAAATGCTCCCGTCGGAAGGTTCACATGTATGTCTTATAATAAACTTCACGTTAAGTACTTTACAAATTTCAGATAATCACATTTTATTTTGATATACACATCTCAATATTATACTTCAGGAAATAAACATTCAATATAAAGTATTGTCTATTATAAAATGTTAATATTAATGCAACAACACTCACCAGATTTTGTCAGCTATAATTATCAAACTCTACAGGTGTATTAATGATGGAAAATAAGCATAAGAGAACTATGTACATGGGTACCTACACAATACTAGCCAACCAGGAAGACGGTGTACGCTTCAGTGGAATCATATATACATGTACATACAAATATATCACATAACACTGATATCTTAAAAATCAAATTACCTGTGCCCATGGTTCAATTCATTATTCTGCACGTTTCACCTCAAAACAGAATGATCTATATGGCTCACTGTTAAACTTTAAAAAACCAAAAATTTATTCAAATTAAATGACCTAAATTATACTGTTCAGAGTTTCTTATTACAGTCCTTGACAAATATGGCTATTTATACTCAATCGTTAACTGATTAATGCCTTTTATAAATTGGTTATGCTCACCAAACCATCTGTTCAAATTTAAATTATGTAAGTCATGTCTGACCCTGTGTATGTTATATCTTGATTATACAACAACAGGGACCTTCGTTGAACATGAATGGACAACCCAGGTGAACTGTTAACAGATGATGATAAGTAATCTAAATTGTTTAAAAAAAAAAGGTTATGCTCAAACAGTATTAAATGTTTTGTCAACATTTTTTGGAGAAAGCTGTCAGTTTTAAAGAGGATTTGTTTTGATACTAATATAAGTAATTTAAACCAAGATAATCTGAAGGAATAAACAAGTTCGTGACTCGAGAGCACAGAGTTATGAATATTTTTTGTATTGGGTACTAAACGGGTTCCGTGAAAGATGGGAAATCCTAATAAATTATATGTCTACGGGAGCAAAAATAAACAAAAACAAAAACAAAACAAAACAAAACAAAAACAAAAACAAAAACAAAAAACAAAACAAAACCCAAAGGGCTTAAACAAGGATTTCCAAATCTCCGGTACGACATATGACCGAGAGAGATGAACCTGGTAGTTACTGTTAAATACTACAAAACTATTAAATTACATTCTGAAGGGCAAATAAAAAATAAAATAACTTCAAATGACCTCTTGCTAACAAACACAACAGATGACAATACCAACCTAAAAAATCAAATCGAACATAGTTCTAACAATCTTGTATTGATCAGCTGGCACATCCACATTTAGAAGGACCACCGCCATAATTAGGAGATAACTGTGTTGTATTTGAAAATTTCATGGCATCAATTTGAGATTTAATGATCGCAAATTGAGTTTACTGGCGAGTGCCAGTAAACGGATATTTGCGACCATTACAGGGGCGGATCCAGGATTTCAAGTTAGGGGGGGGCGCTTAAAAATATCGCGCCGAGCGGAGGGAGGCGCGAAAATTTTTGGGGTATTTCGTGTGAAAAATCACGATTTTACGCAAAAAAATCATATTTTTTCCAATTTTAGGAGGGGGGGCCGCCCCCCTGCATTAAATCGACAATTGATGCCGTGAAATTTCAAATACAATATAGTTATCTCCATTCTAATGTAATCATGTGTGGAATAGACATACATAGTACTATCTTTATTTGCAAAATTACGCCCATCATATGTATATTTCTGTATTATTGACAAGATGACTGACATAAGCGGTAATCAGCTAAAATAAAAAAAAAAATCATGCTATTTCAACCGTGGAATTGCAATTGATGCGGCGTGAAATATTCAAATACAATTCAGTTATCTCCATTCAAATGTAATCATGTGTATTGCTACATTGTTGACAAGATGACGTAAGCGGAAATCGTCTAAAATATCTCATGATTTTCAACCGTGGAATTGATACCATGAAAATTACAGCATTGTCCAATCACAAATCAGGGATATTAAACAACTACATTAGAATATGAATTCACAAACATTTGGTCAATAATTGCAAAGAAAAAGAGCATGTTGTAAAACATGGAGTGGAGTCTGCAGTTTATTTTGGAGTGAAGTCTGAAGTCACTTTTGGAGTCAATTTTGGAGTGTGTTTTGTTTTGTTTTTGTTTTTGTTTTTTTTTTCAAAAATGCATTTTGTTTCATTTACAAAAATAGTGATTATAATCTTTTGTCTGTTAAAGGTATTATTTGACGGATTGACTACATTGAAATTTATGGCTGAAATAAATAAACAAAAATTCCGAAGGGATATTAAGCAACTACATTAGATTATGAATTCACAAACATTTGGTCAACAATTGCAAAGAAAAAGGACATGTTGTAAAACATGGAGTGGAGTCTGGAGTTTATTTTGGAATGAAGTCTGGAGTCACTTTTGGAGTGTTTTTTTGTTTTTTGTTTTTTTTCTTCTTCTCAAAAATGCATTTTGTTTCATTTACAAAGATAGTGATTATAATCTTTTGCCTGTTGAAGGTATTATTTGACGGATTGACTACATTGAAATCTATGGCTGAAATAAATAAACAAAATTCTGAAGGGATAAATAGTAAGTCATAAATATGTAAAAAAAAAAAAATACTGCTTTGCTAATGATTAAAACAGAAATTATTGGCTTTTGTCAGCAATAGTTAAAACTGGTGGAACTGTCAGATACATTAACACAAAAACGGCGTCAGAGGCATGGACGCTGTGGCAGCGGGGAGAGATGAGGGTGGGGGCATTTGGGCAAGAGTGTGTTTTTTTTGCCCCTCAGATTTGTTAAACCCATATTTTTCTGGAATTACTAATGATGAATTACTGAAAACAAATTTCAGATTTATTGACATAACACTCCCCCCCCCCCCNAAAAAAGTAAACCAGAATAAAAATAAATCACACTTTGGTGCAGTTTCTCCACAGACACTTCAGTTGCTTACTCAATCTGAGGTTTGAAACTATCCAACGGATCATGTCATTACAGTCAAAAACCATCAGACACAGTCACAAGCCAAATATGGTAAAAATCAATATCAAGCTTTTCTCAAGTTTATTGGATTTTGCTCTATGAATTAAACTTTCAAGTGTAGTTCATTTATCAATTACAATTTTTTTGCTTTTTGATATTTAATCTTCACCTTTTTATGCATTTAATATAAAAGAAATTGTGAAATTAGTTTAATTATAAATATACTACCCTAGGAATGTTAACTTCATTGAAAAATAATCAATACATGTGAAATGGAAGAAAAATTGATTTTTACCATATTTGGTCAAACGATGGTTTAAGCCCGTGTCTGATAACCCTGAAATTTGTTTTCAGTGGTTCATCATTAGTCTATTCTGAAAAATATGGGCTTAAAAATTCTGAGAGGCAAAAAAAAAAAACAAAAAAAACGCTCTTGCTATGATTTATGACTTGCTATTTATCCCTTCAGAATTTTTTTTATGTACTTCAGCCATAGATTTTAATGAAGTCCATCCGTCAAATAATACCTTCAACAGGCAAAAGATTATAATCACTATTTTTGTAAATGAAACAAAATCCACTTTTGAAAAGAATTTAAAAAAAAAAACAAAAAAAACACTCCAGAATTGACTCCAAACTCCACTCCATGTTTTACAACATGCCAAGAAAAAAGATGACTTTGATGATCAAAGTCAATTTTAAAAGTAAACACAATAGGATTAATTCAGACAAAATGTCGGTTTAAAATTGCCCCAGTGGTTTTGGGAATTTCAAATTGGGAATTGAAATTTTGATAATGAAACACAGAAATACTATTTTGACACCAATCTAAAGACATTTATTTACTGACCAATAAAAAACATTCTTACATAACTATCATTGCCCAAATGTGTCGGCATTCCCACAACAGCGATTTGAATGGTCTTAAATTCTGTTCAGAAATTGCAAAGACAATAGCATTGTTTTATTGAAATTTTGGGCAAATGAATATACACTTCGACAAAAGTTAAGCACCACCCTATATTTTTATCGATATATTTTTTTACATCAATACTGTTAAAACAAAAAAATAGGTATCACCATTTTTCTTACACTTCTTAAAAGACTACACCCAGGGCTATAAAATTACCAATCTACGAAGTATTTATCATCCTGAAAGACATGACTGTAATGATATCAATCATTTGTATTTGTTTACTTCAGCACTTTCACTGATTATCTTTACACGTGCATCTAAGAACCGCCTACTGGACNTAATATATATTTAAAAGCTATATGCAAATAAAAAGAGCAAACCAGTAGCAGAATATTATCATCTACATGCAGAACAGCAACAATTAATAATATATATTTAAAAGCTATATGCAAATAAAAAGAGCAAACCAGTAGCAGAATATTATCATCTATATGCAGAACAGCAACATTTAGTACCATTCCAGGACTGCATTAAGCTCTTAAATTGAGAAAAACTGTTTTCAGTCCTGAAATGGTCTGGGAGGCTGTTCCACAATGTAGCAGCAGCAAATTTAAATGTTTTTTTGCCATACCTTGATGTTCTGACCTGTGGAATGTCCAGGATATTGTTGTATCTAAAATAATATTTCGAATTTCGTAAATGCACAAGATTATGGAGACATGATGGCAACAGTTTATTCATAATCTTAAATGTTTCCAGGGCCATAGTTCTCATTCTACGAATCTGCAAGGAAGGCACCTTTGCTTTTTTCAATAAATTATCATATGAGCTATTGTAATCCTCATACACAAAACAAAGTGCTCTTTCTTGCACTTTTTCTAACTTTTTGGAATTTTTCTCGGTACAAAAATGCCAGGCCAAAGGGCAAAAGTTAAAATTACTAAGAATAAAAGTATGGAAAATTGTAAGTTTGTTTAATCTGTTCAAATAGGGGCCTAAACGTTTGAGAATGTTCAGCTGTTGGGATGCCTTCCTGCAAATTGTACTTATATGTGTGTCAAAATTTAGTTGATAATCGATCTCAATGCCAAGTAATTTAACACTGTCTTCACATGTTAGTTCAAAATTTTGTATATTTATAGTTGGACGTTTTTCATAGGTTTTCTTCCCCACTGCCAAAACTTGAAATTTATCAGGATTAGCCTGCATTTTGTTAATTTTGAACCATTCAATGAGCTGATTTGAGTCAGACTCTAGAGTAGAAATAAGTAGATCAAAATTGGGACTGCCAAAGGAAAGGGTATTNGAGAAGGAAGGAATCTGAACAAAAATTCAGTTGTAGAAAATGCGGAACACAACATGAAAAACGCAATTGCCCAGCTTATGGAAAAAAGTGTCGCAAATGTAATAGATTAAATCACTTCCAAAAATGTTGCCGATCAAAGAGGAAGGTCCACGGATTGGTGGAAAATGAATCAAACAGTGATTCCGATCAGGATGAATTTTTTGTTGGAAGCATCACTGAAAAAAGAAAAACGGAAATCGTCGGAGATGAATGCTTTACAACATACAAAGTACAAGGTAGGAACATTAAGTTTAAAGTAGATACTGGTGCACAAGTTAACATTTTGCCGTCCACAATATTTGGCAAACTTCCTCATGTAAAGTTAATGCCAACCAAAACAACGCTAACTAGTTATTCTGGTGATAAATTGAAAGTACAAGGCAAATGTCAACTGAAATTACAAGATAAAAAGTTTGATTTCTTTGTAACTGACACTGAACAATCATCACTGCTTGGGATGAAAACATCCAAAGATTTGGGACTTATTCAAGTAATCATGACAGTGAAACCGGAACAAAACCCAATTAAAGCGTTTCCCAAAGTATTCAGTGGTCTGGGTTGTCTTGAGAAACCATATCACATTGAAATTGACAAAAGTGTCAAACCTGTCGTCAATGCACCGAGAAACATACCCGCAGCGCTAAGGAAAAAATTGAAAGAAACATTGAAAGAAATGGAAGAAAAACGTGTGATCAGAAAAGTCGATGAACCAACTGACTGGGTAAACTCACTAGTGGTGGTTAAGAAGCCAAAGTCAGACAAATTAAGAGTGTGTTTAGACCCAAGATCCCTTAATGTTGCCATAAAAAGGGAATTTGACCAATTACCAACAATTGAAGACATAACAACGAGAATGTATGGCGCAAAATGGTTCTCAAAAGTAGATGCTAATCAGGGATATTGGCAACTTAAACTGGACGAAGAGAGCCAATTGCTGACAACCTTCAATTCTCCGTTTGGCAGGTATTGCTTTATGCGAATGCCGTTTGGAATTCGAAGCGCACAGGAGGTATACCAAAAAGGCATATCACAGATATTTGAAAATTTAGAGGGAGTAGAAACGGACATTGATGATATAATTATTTGGGGTCAAACAGAAGAAGAACACAATCGTAGGCTTGAAGCTGTTTTACGTAAATGTGAAGAAGTAGGTTTAACGCTCAACCCAGAAAAGTGTCAATTTAAAATGACAGAAGTCACCTACATTGGACATGTATTAAGTAAAGATGGAATCCGTCCGGATCCAGAGAAAATCAAAGCAATCAAAGGTATGCCTGCCCCAGTGGACAAGAAAGGAGTGCAGAGGTTACTCGGTACTGTGAATTATATTGCCAAATTCGTACCAAACATGTCAGCAATAACAGAGCCAATTAGGCAACTATTGAAAGATGAAACACAGTTTATTTGGACATATGAACAGAATGCCGCTTTTGAACGTATTAAAGAAATTTTAACCAAAGACCCTGTACTAACGTACTTTGATGTTACAAAACCAGTCACATTAAGCTGTGATGCGTCAAAATCAGGCCTTGGAGCTATGTTATTACAAAATGAGAAACCCATAGCGTTTGCTTCCAGATCAATGACAGAGACAGAAACACGATATGCAAACATTGAGAAGGAATTATTAGCTATACTATTTGGACTTGAGAGATTTCATCAGAACACATATGGGAAACATGTTATTGTCGAGTCAGATCATAAACCACTGGAAGCTATCGTGAAAAAGCCATTAGCGAATACACCACCCAGACTACAAAGAATGTTACCCAGATTACAGACTTATGATTTTTCTGTAAACTATCAACCTGGGAAATTGCTGATCATACCAGACATGCTATCAAGGGCATACATCAAAGATAACAGAGATAACATGAGTGATGACATTGAATGTTTTGTAAACATGGTGATACAGAACAAGCCTGTTTCTGATAGTAAACTGGAACAAATCAAGCATGAATCAAAACATGACGTTGTAATGAGTAAATTAAAGGATGTTATCCGTGATGGGTGGCCTGAGGTCAAATATGACTTACCGCAAAAGGTACGAGAATATTGGAACTTCAGAAATGAGCTATCCGAGGCAGATGGAATAATTCTCAAAGGCGAGAATATCGTAATTCCGACAACAATGAGAAAACAAATGTTAATGAAATTACACGAGAGTCATCTAGGCATTGAAAAAACAAAGAAATTAGCGAGAGAATTTATTTTTTGGCCAGGAATGAACGCACAGATTGCAGAGACAGTATCGAAATGTGGAACGTGTCATGCAAACCGTAATTCTAACTGCAAAGAGTCAATGAAAATGTCAGAGATTCCAGATTTACCGTGGAACGCAGTAGGAACCGATCTTTTTCAATTTGACAATCACAACTATGTGATCGTAGTAGATTATTATGCAAGGTACTTTGAGATTGCCAGATTAGAAAACACGAAAGCGTCATGTGTGATTAGTCACATCAGATCCATATTTGCTAAACATGGAATTCCGCAATATGTGCGAAGCGATTGTGGTCCACAGTACACATCGGCAGAATTCCGAAAATTCGCTGAGGAATGGGGATTTACTCACCAGAAGTCGAGCCCGCATTACCAACAATCAAACGGACTTGCAGAACGTTTTGTACAAAGTGTCAAAGGATTACTGCAAAAAGCCAAGCAGGATGGAAAGGATCCGTATTTGAGCTTACTAGCATACCGAAACACTCCGTTTGAAAACATTGGATCACCAGCGCAATTATTAATGAACAGAAGATTGAGATCGACAATACCGGCAACCAAAAAACAACTTAAACCTTAAATGCACAAATCTCAAATCAACAAGAGAAAAACTTACGAAAACTAAAGACAAACAGAAACATTACTATGATCGCAATAGTAAATTGCTACCTGGACTAAACAAAAACGACACAGTTCGTTTCCAGCTAGAAAGGGGAGGAAAATGGAATCCAGGGAAAGTTTTGCATCAGGATGAACATTCGCCAAATTCGTTTCATGTTAGAACACCCGAAGGTGTACAATATCGTAGAAATCGAAAGCATATAATGAAGACGGATGAACAATTCGAAGATATCAACGTTGATGAAAACACTGACAATACTAGCGAAGTTGTTCAGAGGCCTAAGGAAGCTATAAACACAAACAATCCTCCGCCTTTTGCAAAAGAAAATATGCCGTATGTGACAAGGAGCGGGAGGACTGTAAAAATTCCTAAAAGATTCCAGGATATTTAATCTGGGTAGTGCCGTAAGGGACAGAATAATGCCCTTGCCCAGATTCATGTTTTTATAGGGGAAAGGCAGGGCAGTCTACCCTGACCTTACGTTTGTGTAAAATTGATCAGTTCGGTAATCAGATGTAAATTCTATAAGTACAAATTATTTCTATTTTCTGAAACAGACTATAACTATTTTTACGTTAATACACTTACATCTGTTATAAATCAATAGTAGATTTCATTCTTAACAAATTTATACAAACATCTGATTATCTGATTTATTTCACAGAAACGTTAAACTTCATTTATCTTTATTGCATGCTGTGTAAATAAATTCACGTAGACATTTTTTTAGTATCTGAAACTGTCTAGACTGGAACTAATTAACTCTCAAGGTGCATTAGAACTGTAAAGTTTTTATTACTATCTTTAGAGGGGGGTTGTAATGATATCAATCACTTGTATTTGTTTACTTCAGCACTTTCACTGATTATCTTTACACGTGCATCTAAGAACCGCCTACTGGACTGAGTGACAGATTAAGTGATTAAATATATAATTGTATCTTGGGGAATTCGGACAGTATAGTGTAGTGGTTGTTGTAATCATGTCTTAGAGTAGTTAATAAATTAGTATTAGAATTTAGAATTACATGGATTTTAGTCATCAATCATTAAGTAATTGATGAACATTACAATGACTATGACGTGGCAAAAATGGGGTTCAAAACAGGCGCTGGAAAAACGTAAAACCAGTTTGTCTTTGATGGAAGTTTTTAACATTGCATTACAATGCAGAGTCTTCAGATTTTAAGAACTTTTAAATGCATCTATTGTTCATATGTGTTAGGCATAAAAATCAATAACGAGTATATCCACCGCGTTTATTGTGAAGTTCTGTAACACGCCTCGTCATGCTTCGCACAAGACACCTAAGCCGTTCTTGGGGGAACTGTTGCCACTCCTGTAAGATAGCAGTTCTTAATTCGTCAATATTTTGACATTTTGGATTGCGTTGGTTAATTTTTCGGCCAATAAAGTCCCATACATGCTCTATAGGGTTCATGTCTGGCGACATCACAGGCCATGGAATTGTCTGAACAGCCTCTTGCTGTAAAAAATGCTGTACCATATGGGCTCTGTGTGGCCTAGCGTTGTCGTCCATGAACATTGGCCTGTCAGCCAACGCATGATTGTCGAAATGGGGGACTATGCCTAGAGCGAGCACATTGTCACGTATTTTTGGCCTGTCAGATTACCATCAAGAACGTACAAGTCCAACTTACAGTCAAAGGAAAAACAACTCCAGACACTTACACCCCCCACCCCCAAAAGCAGTTGTGCCCAAAATGTGGTTATCCTGAAATGAAGTGTTTCGTTGGCGCCAAACCCGTGCACGAGCGTCGGTAGGGCGTAACAACTAGAGGCTCCCAGGAACCTGTATAGCTCACCTGGGTATAATAACAACATCAGTCAATAAAACTTGGCAACTCCGGTCAAAAAATAACAAATGTAGCCCTCGTCATTGCAGACCCCCTCTTCAAAAAAATTTGGGCAGGGGTTCCCCCCTTTAATGTAAGTTATCAATATTGCTGTAAAAACAACATAAATGTCAATGATTCTCAAAATTTAGCTTTTTCTACTTCACATTTTGTAATAGAGTTGTTTCCCATTGATTATTTAAGTAACCAAAAGCAGTGAAAGTCAACAAAAAATGCATTTCAAGAGGAATAACTCTTCACACAGTTGTCGGACATTTTCAACTGTGAACTTTTTTTGTAGATCTTGACATGCTGAACATTTTTGCAGTTTATAGTTTTTGAAAAAAAGGACGAAAAGTATTAAAATTTTGAAAATTTGATGAATAAAGGGAAATAACTCCAAGATGTGTAATCAGATTTACTTCACAAGTGCAGGGTAAGTAGATCTTGACATGCTGCACATTTAACATCTATCTCTTATAGTTTTTGAAATATAAGACGAAAAGTATTAAAATTTTGGAAATTTGATGAAAAAAGGGCAATAACTCCAAAATGGGTGCTGGGATTTACCTTAAAATTGCAGGGTAGATAGATCTTGACATGCTGCACATTTTTGCAGTTTAAACTTAACATCTATCTCTTATAGTTTTTAAAATATAAGACAAAAAGTATTAAAATGTTAAAAATTTGATGAAAAAAGGGCAATAACTCCAAGATGGTTAATCAGATTTACTTCAAAATTGCAGGGTATGTAGATCTTGACATGCTGCACATGTTTGCAATTTAAACTTAACATCTATCTCTTATAGTTTTTGAAATATAAGACGAAAAGTATTAAAATTAAAATAAATTGATGAAAAAAGGGCAATAACTCCAAGATGGGTCATCAGATTTACTTCAAAATTGCAGGGTAGGTAGATCTTGCTGTGCTGATCATTTTTATCCCATGTCAGATTTTTGATATTATTAACAATTTTTGAGTTATTGTCCAAAAACCTGCAATTTTACCATATGTTCTATTTTTAGTAACAGCGGCCATGTTGGTTGGTGCACGGCATCACCGGACACAATTTTGAAACTAGACACCTAGTGATGATGCAAGCCAAGTTTGGTTTCAATTGGTCTAGTAGTTTCAGAGGAGAAGATTTTTGAAAAAGTTTACGACGGACGACGACGACGGACGCCAAATGATGGCAATAGCTCACCTGACCCTTCGGGTCAGGTGAACTAAAAAACGACTTTCATCAGACCAGTGGAACCGTCTCCATGTGTGAATAGTCCACCCAAAATGATCATGTGACCAGTCAAATCGAGCATGGCGATGACGTAATGTCAACTGTGGACGTTTTATGGGTCGTCGCGCTCGCATTCCCTGATGGTGGAGGCTTTTGATTACAGTGAGTGTGCTAATGTGGCCTCCAAATGCTAAATTACCACGAAGTGCACAAGCTGTACTGAATGGCCGCTGCTGCGCCCGTCTGGATATGAGCCGGTCCTCTCTCAGCGTCGTTTTGCGAGGTCTATCTGCACGTGGACGGTCAGTAACATTCCCTGTTTGATGAAAACGCTGCATCAGTCGTACAATGATGGAGTGGTTAACTCTGAAGTGGTCTGCCACCCTTCTATGGCTAAAACCACCGTTATGCATGCCAACAGCTTGCCACCTTTCTGGTATGCATCAGTCGTACAATGATGGAGTGGTTAACACTGAAGTGGTCTGCCACCCTTCTATGGCTAAAACCACCGTTATGCATGCCAACAGCTTGCCACCTTTCTGGTATGGTTAATTTTCGCCGCACCGTACCTAACCAATAGAAAATGAAACTTAAAACTCTACACAAAAAAAATCAACTTTCTTTTCACAAACACAAATGTTGAAAAGCACACGTGGCACTTTACACACCCTGTCATATACACATAAATAAAAATCGATCAATAACCTGTTTCACAGGTAAGTATGTGTGTACAGGTAACGAAAACAGCAAACTTATTTGAAATACGTTCATTATTAGAAAGGATATTATTGAAACAAGTCAGGTGGTGCTTAACTTTTGTCGGACTGTATATAAAAAATATAAAAAACCCAAGGACATCATCTATATTAATAGTATTATATACACTATGCCAAGTGTCATCTATATTAATAGTATTATATACACTATGCCAAGTGTCATCTATATTAATAGTATTATATACACTATGCCAAGTGTCATCTATATTAATAGTATTATATACACTATGCCAAGTATCATCTATATTAATAGTATTATATACACTATGCCAAGTGTCATCTATATTAATAGTGTTATATACACTATGCCAAGTGT
>MJUT01033541.1:99591-145891 GCA_002080005.1 Gigantidas platifrons
ATTATATACACTATGCCAAGTGTCATCTATATTAATAGTATTATATACACTATGCCAAGTGTCATCTATGTTAATAGTATTATATACACTATGCCAAGTGTCATCTATATCAATAGTATTATATACACTATGCCAAGTGTCATCTATATTAATAATATTATATACACTATGCCAAGTGTCATCTATATTAATAGTATTATATACACTATACCAAGTGTCAGGTTTCTGTTTCTTAGTTACTGAAGTGGTCCTTTCCTCATTCATGATTTATAAACGGATTTGTAATAAGAGTAACTAGACGTATACCACTAGTGGAGCAGGAACTGCTAACCATTCCGGAGCACCCCAGTTTTTAGTGGGATCTTTAGTTTTGTGTAGTGTTTTGTATATCATTGTTTGCCCTTTTGTTATTTTTCTTTTGGTCATTGTATTAAATTTTTCTTTTGGTCATTGTATTAAATTTTTCTTTTGGCCATTGTATTAATTGTCTGTCTTTAAGTTCTAGGGCTTCTGATTACCCCTTTGGTATCTAAAACATTCGAAGTGGTTACTTCAACCACTAGGAAACCTTGTTTCAGTAGCTTCCTTGTTAGCAGCAAATCTTCTATCAAGGAAATCATGATAGGAACCACAAACTCAGGAATATCTATCAACTGAGAGATATACCGAGGACAAGTATACTTCATATGAATGTGCTATTGAAATCATGCTACCTATAAACGGAAAGTTCACAATCTCTTTTTTTCATAAAATTTCGTTCTTGACCGGACCTCACTGTCAATTTCTAGGTGTACATCCAGGTATGAAGCCTAGAGCTAGTTGTATTTATAGTATCCTTTATTTCTAGCTCAGTGAGATAGATGTGATCAACATAATAACCAAACTTAGAATTATTTAGTGACAACATCTATATTGCAGAAAGTGAAATTAAAGGGTCGGTTAGCTTCTTTCGTATTTCATTTTTGAGAAACCCCTGCATGAAGTCTGCCTCATACGAAAAAAAGGAAGAAATCGACAAGAGTAGCACAGTTGGTACCCATTTTCATGCTTTAAATCTTAGTTTCCGAGACGTCACCTACCTGGTTCAAATGAACCACAAAGAATCACCAGTGTAATTTGACCATGAAATTCAACAATCTGACACTCAAATTAATATATTAAAAACTAGTAATGGATCAATTAATCAGGGATTTGTTTCATGAAATGCTTAAGAAAAGTTTGAAGATACCGAAGGGTATTAAAATCAGTATTACACAGTTCGGTGACCAAACATATATCTGACTACACCGTCAAAATCACAATATCATGTCATATGCACCACCTCATAAAATAATAGCTACATATGAAACTTCGCAACATACCAGAGAATAGATATTCTTCTATTTAATTTCCAATCCTTCGATTTTGAGCGTACATTATGAAGGTTATTCCAGAAACGCCTCGTGCACACTAAATTTGATAACTACGTTTTTATTCAATAAACCAGATTCACATCCAAACACTTGTGAAATGAATAATACCTTTAAAAGGGACCTACGTTGCAATATGAAAAGCAAAGGATACGGGGGTAAGCATTTTGACAGATATCCTTTTTGAGATACATACATAAATTATTATTGACAAAATATTCATATGATATAACTAGCATACTTTTTTCTCTGATAAAAAAACCCCCCCATAAAATAAACAAGAATTCTGAGAGTATTGCACATAGCAATACATTGTCCCCTACTGGCCACAAACATCAGAGGACCTAAAATATTAGAAGTATCACCTTGCAGTGACTAGATTTTAAATTACAAGTTCAAGGGCCATAACTAAGCCAAAAATCATTCGACCAGAACGAAATTCGAATTTAAACTGTAACTAATCTAGATATAGCCACATACCAAATATCAAGTTCACATATCAAAGGACGTAAAAAACAAGTCCGGACAACTTAAAATTTGAACAAAAAATACAAGTTCAAGGGCCATAACTCAGTCAATCATTCGACCGAAACGAAATTCGGACTTAAAATGTAACTCATCTATATATAGCAACATACTAAATATCAAGTCAATATATCAAAGGACGTAAAAAAAAAGTCTGGAAAACTTAAAATTTGAACAAAAATACAAGTTCAAGGGCCATAACTCAGCCAAAAATCATTCGACCAGAACAAAATTCAAATTTAAACTGTAACTCATCTAGATATAGCCACATACCAAATATCAAGTCAATATATCAAAGGACGTAAAAAAAAAGTCCGGACAACTTAAAATTTGAACAAAAAATACAAGTTCAAGGGCCACAACTCAGCCAAAAATCATTCGACCGGAACGAAATTCGAACTTAAACTGTAACTCATCTAGATATAGCCACATACTAAATATAAAGTCAATATATCAAAGGACGTCAAAAAAAGAGTCTGGAAAACTTAAAATTTGAACAAAAAATACAAGTTCAAGGGCCATAACTCAGCCAAAAATCATTCGACCGGAACAGTAACTCATCTAGATATAGCCACATACCAAATATCAAGAAATATATCAAAGGGCGTAAAAAATAAAAGAACCGCCTAGCACATGAATGCGCGACGTATCCCCCCGCACTTGCATAATATTTAGTTTTATATATTTATAGAAAGCAGCCTTGCAGTCTTAATGTATAACATACTTACAAGCCACATGCAAAGATTATTCAAATCTATCCATGTTTACTAAAGTTATCACATAAACAAGATACAATTCTCAAAATTGGTGATTTTTCAACCAAAAACTAACATTTTCCCCCAAAATGCTTGCTTCAAATATTTCCATATTAGAACCCATCCAAGATAATGATAATTACAAGCCACATGCAAAATATTATTCAAATCTATCCATGTTTACTAAAGTTATTGCATAAACAAGATACAATTCTCAAAATTGGTGAGTTTTCAACCAAAAACTAAGATTTTCCTCCAAAACCCTTGCTTCAAATATTTCCATATTAGAACCCATCCAAGATAATGATAATTACAAGCCACATGCAAAAAATTATTCAAATCTATCCATGTTTACTCAAGTTATTGTGTAAAGAAGACTCAATTCTCAAAATTGTTGATTTTTCAAACAAAAATTAAGATTTTCCCCCAAAACCCTTGCTTCAAATATTTCCATGTAAGAACCCATACAAGATAATGATATTTACAAGCCACATGCAAAAAATTATTCAAATTTATCCATGTTTACTAAAGGTATCGCGTAAACAAGACACAATTCTCAAAATTGGTGATTTTTCAACCAAAAACCAAGATTTTCCCCCAAAACCCTTGCTTCAAATATTTCCATGTTAGAACCCATCCAAGATAATGATAATTACAAGCAACATGCAAAAAATTATTCAAATCTATCCATATTTACTCAAGTTATCGCATAAACAAGAAAGTGTGACGGATGGACAGACAGACAGACAGACGGCCGCTATTACTATATCCCCTCACTGCTATCGCGGAGGGATAAAAAATACGTAAAACTTAAAATTTGAACAAAAAATACAAGTTCAAGTGCCATAACTCAGCCAAAAATCATTCGACTGGAACGAAATTCGAACTTAAACTGTAACTCATCTAGATATAGCCACATACTATCAAGTCAATATATTAAAGGACGTAAAGAACAATTCCGAAAAACTTAAAATTTGAACAAAAAATACAAGTTGAAGGGCCATAACTCAGCTAAAAATCATTCGACCAGTACGAAATTCGAACTTAAACTGTAACTCATCTAGATATAGCCACATACCAAATATCAAGCCAATATATCAAAGGACATAAAAAAAAGTCCGGAAAACTTAAATTTTTAATGTGACGGACAGACAGACGGAACCTAAAACTATAGTCCCCTTCGGCTTCACAGGTAGGAGACTAATAAACTGACAATTTTAAGCATATATTATATTTTATTTTTCCAAAACAAAATCCTGTGTGAATTTTCAACATTATATATAAGTAATTAAGTTATTACATAATTTGCAATACTTCAATTAAGAAATTAAAATAAGTAGAAAAATAGACAAAAGTGAGCCACAAATACGATATAGAAGTTGATTACTATTGTCATAACAAATAGGGACTGGAAATCTTGTAATAATTAATTTATATTATAACGTAAAGGGAGGATTAGAGTTATGGTGTTTAATGCCACTTTCAACAATATTTCAGCAATATTGTGGCAGTCAGTTTTATTGGTGGAGAAAACTTGAGTTCCTGAAGAAAACCACCGACCTGTTGCAAGTCGCTGACAAACTATAATTATAATCATGTAGTAATATAGTGAACAAATAAATATTAGTTTGTCAATAACTTTCCCCAGGGTGACTCAGGTCAGTGGTGTTAATTAATACTCATTATCCCTCCCAATATGTACAGAAAAACATAATTTATACATACATCGTATGACAAATTTTCATACTATTCAAAAATTTCTATTCAGTAACATCTTTGTTATCATTCTTCCATAAGTACAGGGCCAGATTGTCTTATAGGTTAGTATAGACTGCAGCTTAGTGGGGCTCTAAAAAGAGTTTACTTTAAGCTATGTAAATGTCGCTAAAATATATCATGAATAAAAAATATTCAAGACTGGTGCAGGCGAGTTAGAGGGTGGATCTGCCTGAGGGAGGGGGGAGGGGGGGACATAATTTAATTAGCATAAGGCCCCAAAAGGTCATAATCCAGCCCTGCATAAGTATATGGACATGCATAACATTCATAAAATGTATTAAAACACAAATAACTATCTATAACTGAAAATCTGTATCCATTTAATAATTTTCTGTTTCTATGTTCCTATGCTGGCACTCTTGGATTTCTCATTGAGGGGGACAAAATCTTGTTCATGTTTATCCAAAACCTTGACCTTCAGCTAGAAATTAACAGTGAAGGCTGGTTGAGAACGAAAATTTACAAGAGATATGATCTCAATTTTCCAATCCTAGGCTGAATGTCGTGCGGTGTTGGCCATCTTGGGAATTACAATTGATACAAAAAAAAACATTTTAAAGAGAGTTTAAACAGTGATGGTCAACATTCTTACAAATATCAACAAACAAACAACTATGAAGACTATCACCATCAAAGGTACATATCGGCCATCTTTGCAGCGGTTTCACTGATAAAACATAAATTTGAAGAAAAAAATTAACAGACAGCGATGAAGATGAAATTGTGAAAATGATAGTGGTAGCTCCTGGTCAGATAAGCTTAACATGTAGCACCCTGAGAAGAAATATCCCTCATCCCAAGAAGTATGGATTGTTTAGTTGGTTGGTTTATGGTGTTTAATGCCACTTTCAACAATATTTCAGTTATGTAGTGAAGGTCAGTTATATTGGTGGAGAGTACCCAGAGAAAACAACCAACCTGTCACAAATCACTGACAATATTTATTACATAATGTTGTATCGAGTACACCCAGATATGAACGCATCCGTTATGAAATGTCCAAATTATAACATTTCCCAATAACTATTTGCCATTCTTCATGTACCTACATTATGAAAAGAAAGTTTAAACAGTGATGGCCAACAAGGCCACACAAAAGGCACAAATACCAACAAAACAAACAATCACCTCTCATTGAACACAAAAAATAAAGAACACAACAAATGACATTGAAAATCCAGGTCCTGGCTTGGGACAGGCACAAAAAATATGGTGGTGTTAAACCGATTAATGAGATCCCAACCCTTCCCCTCTTGATAAATAGATCTCTAATGGCAATACAGATATAAACAAACTATTAAAAAAACCTACACATGTTCACTTCCACCCAAAAAGACCACATACTATCACAAAAATTAATAACAAGCAAGGTCAGTGAATGCTCGTAGCTAACTGACTACTAGCTAGGAATTTAGAATCTGTTGCTCCAAAAGACAGTGTAGTATTTGTTCTTATCACATTTCCCTACCACAAGCATAACATTTTCAATACAATAATACCATCACATAAAAGCAAAATTTTTCATACTCAACAATATTAGATTAATTAATTATTATTATTATATAATATATTGTACATGTATATATATATCATATATTTAATAACAAATTTGGAATGTCTTAAAAACAATAAAATGTTAGCAATGCTGTCTTAAGTTTTAACAGAATTATAACATAGAATATATAATATACCAGAAATATAAAAATATAAACATGTGATTATATACATGTACAATTATAGTCTTTTGTTGAGGTCAATACAAGTTTTTATGGACCTTAAAATTGATATTCACAGAAGCCTTTCGGCTGAGGTGAATATTGATTTCTAAGGTCCATAAAAACTCGTATTGACCGATACAAAAGACTGTAATTGTTTTATTACATTAAAATGAAAAGTGAAAGTGAAACAAAGTCAATATGAAATTAATCACTTCATTATGACATCATATATAATGCAATGGAAAGTGAAAGTGAAAGCGAGTCAATACGAGTTTTAATCAAACAATATCAAACTTTACGGAATGTCAGGTGACAGCATGATAGCCAATAAAATTGTTTAAATAAAATCATTATGTAATAATAAAAATAATTTATTTTATACAATAAACAACTTTAGAGGTGAAAGATGATTTAATTTGATTTTTGGTGTTTAATGCCACTTTCAACAATATTTCAGCTATATCATGGCGACCAGTTTTAGTGGTGGAGGAAGCCGGAGTACCCGGAGAGAACCACTGACCATGGGCAAGCAACTGGTAGACTTTATTACTTGCGGCTTGCGAGTCGAGTGCACCCTTTTTTGTAATTTACAAAGCCGGGCTCGAACCCACGCCGTATTGGTGATAGACTTGTATGAGTTGTTAGATCCAGCGACCTTAACTCATTGAGCCACCCGGGTCCCAGAGGTGAAAGACATTGATTACATAGGTAAATGTAAATATTAGTAAAATACAATTGTCATAACATGGAAAAGGTCAGACGCTTTGTTAGATGGTGATTTATTTAAACATCCAAAGTTTATCAAACAGTTATTAGGGTTATGGTGTTTAACGCCACTTTCAACAATATTTCAGTTATATCATGGCAGTCAGTTTTATTGGTGGAGGAAACCCAGAGTATCCGGAGAAAAGCACCGACCTGCTGGAAGTCACTGACTAACTTTATCACATAAAGTTGTATCAAGTACACCTTGCCTGAGTGGGATTAGAACTCACAATGTACTAGTGGTGATAGGCACTGATTATATAGGTTATATACTACCATACACTCACGACCATGATGGCCCTCACAATTCAGGGCTAAAATAATGTCTGGAATGTTTTTGTACTGGGAATACTTTTAGCAAATTTTATTATATCATTATATTTCAGGTAAAAACAATGATTTAATTCGAGGATGTGTTTTTCACACATATACATGTATGCATAATGAATAATAAAATATAAATGCTTAGAAGTATAAAACTGCAAAATATCAAACATTATATCATTTTATATTTTTAATTAGTTTGTAATCAATGTTTATCTACATGTAGCACCAAATGATATTACAAGCAAGTGTGGTTACATAAATGTATTGCCTCGCCTGTCATGGTAAACATAATGAAAATTTACAGGTTATTTCATAACATGCAGTCCTTATGATGAGCACCGATCCTCTGGCCCAAGACAAGTAAAACTTTGTTCGGACTAGTATAATTTTTCAGTTTAAGAAAAAAATGATATATAAAAATAAATTAAAGAATTTGATTTAGACCAGTAAATTCAAATTTTCATTTAGAGGACTGAACATGTGGACTCTATCATCGTAAGTGTAATGAGGTCAAGGTTGGGTAGCATATGAGGATCTGTAACTGATCAACTGTGACTGATCTAATGTAAATGGCTTATTGGAATAATTGTATAAATCATGAAAACAGTCAAATTCAATACTCAATGAAATGTACAAATGATGTCAATTTAAGTGACAAAAAATAAATGTGCTTACAAATTATTATTGACCAATCACATATCATCAAACAAACTTATGTAATCAGATATTTCAAAAATTAATTAAACAAAGTTAATGAATCATAAAAATGAAATGGCAAGGTCAATGTCAGATGGTAAAAGACAAAACTGCACATTCCATTCTTATTGTGTTTACAATTTAATGGTTGGTTGACAAGTAAAATGTAGCATGAATGTGTTAATCAATAATGAATGGTCCATTATATACATGGTTAGTGATGAGTAATGAGCTTAATCAATGGACCATGTAAATGAGGTCAAGTTCAGATCATATATACCTGACTGATGAGTGATATAAACACTACTGGTTAAATGTTTGGAGAAGTTATGTAGTTACTTAGTATTCCTGATAACTATAATCAGAAAACCTAACTTTGTTGATGCCACTATATATACATTTGTATATAGCTTACCTCAACTTTCACATACACAGGTGGGATAAACATACAATGCTTTAAGCAACAACCATTTTCTTATCTGGGGGGGGAGGCTGGGATTTTCATTGTGCTCGTTGAATTTTTTTAGGAACATTCCTCAGTTAAAATAATTTTTTCTCATTAGAAGGAAAGCAAAAAATATTTTACCTATCATACCTATACCTACCAGACATACATTTTTCCATAAAAAAAATGTCTAGCCGGTGACAGCATAATTTTTTTTTTTAGCTACAATGCAAAATCTAATTTTTTTTCCGTCAGCTCGGGCATTAAAATATTTGTTTAAGAAAAATCCCAGCCCCCCCCTCCCCGATAAGAAAATGGTTGTTGCCTTAGCATTGCTACATCATGTGTATATGAAAAACGCATATGTACATTTTCAGTAGCAGGTCTAGGAGAAGATTTCCAGAGATTTCCAACACCACACTTCTTACGAAACAAATTAAAAAAATTACAAGGACAATTGAAAAATTATGCTGAACACGGTAATAACCTTAAACTCTCCCCTTTTTCACAAGAATTTTTTCCATCTGCTTTTGAAAAATTCTGGATGTTTGCCTGCATTTTCAAATAATGACATTTGAAATTTTGAATTCTGCTTATAACTAGTCGCATAATAATCAAAAACATTAAACCACATGTAAAAGTGTTAAGGGTTAGGTTTATGGTGTTTAATGCCACATTCAACAATATTTCAGTTATATCGTAGCGGTCAGTTGATGGAGAAAACCAGAGTACCTAGAGAAAACCACCGACCTGCCACAAGTCACTAACAAACTTTATTACATAATGTTGTATCAAGTACATCAAGTGGGTTCGAACTCACAACATTAGTGTTGATAGGCACTGATGCATAGGTAGTTGTAAATCCAACTACCATATGATCATGACTGCCTTGTTACATGTATAGTACATAATAACACCCCAATACAAGGTCAACAACTAAATGGATAAAAAGAGTAAGGAGAAAAAATATGGATGATTTTGACATTTTATAATATTAGCAGAACAATTTCGTTAAATTTATAACATATTTTGCATGTCTTTTAAAAGAGAAATGCATAAACAAATAAAATAAACAAATATATTATTATTAAAGGAAAACGATAAGCAAAGTTTATTTGTTTTTAAACTTTTGATTTTGCTCAATTATACATCTAAAAAAATAGGAGGAGTTATAACAAATTTGTTAAATTGTTCCTCATTATCAAACCACACCTTATATTCTTATATATACATTATGGACATGTAAAGGTAAAAAGGTAAAAGGTAAAACTTGCAAATGAACTAATAATTTTAATTTGGAGATTCAAATTTTGGTTCAACAAGCATTAAGTCTTTGGCCATGTATACTTGTAACAAATTGAATTAATGTTATTAATTAAACTCGTCAAATTATACAAATTATATTTTTTTAATTTGTAATTTTTGTATAATATTTTGATTATAAACAAACGTCAGATCAATTTTTATTAAATTGATTGGTTGTTTGATGAAGTTAACGACAATTTCTGACTTTTTTTTTTTTTATAAAAAACATCAATCTAAAATCTCAGCTGAAACAAATTCAGAGGACCCATGGAGCCTGAATTAGCCTAGCTAGTTACCAGCGAACACAGATTTCACCTTAAGTAACCAAGCATAGTTAATGACTACCATTTATATTTGGGAAATGTTTTCCTTTTCAGGATATTTTATCAAATGTATGTAGAAGCTCATAATACAATCAATAGTCGATTGTCTTAAACCTGGTAGTGAAAAACTCCCAGTTTAGATAAAATGTCCCCAGAAGTTTTTTTCCTGTTATTTACTAATTCATTCTATGTGGTGGTTATACAGATTGGTATAAAATCAGACATTTTTAAGATTCAGTTTGTCTGTATATAATGTCTGCTAGTCTGGGTTTAAATGAACAAAAGGGTGTCTGAATTGATTTTTATCCAAATTAAAATAGGATGAAATGAAAAGAAATGAATCAGTTAACCTTCTGTACTTTATTTTCAAAATATTGTCTTCATCAGAAATTATTTTTGAAAACAGACACCCTATGGATGATTCAGCCTAACATTGGGTCAAATTGGTTCAGTGGTTTCAGAGGAGATTAAAAAAAAGTTTATGACAATGAATGGACAAAAACGGATGCCACATGATCCTTTAGGTAAGATAAGCTAGCTAAAAAGGACAATTTATGCAGTGTGATTCTCTGAAAGTCACAAAATTCAATAGCATTGACAAACTACCAACTTTCCTAAGCTGTATGTTCTTTTTTAATTCAGAGGATTATGGAGCGTTAGGGTTATGGTGGTTAATGCCACATTTAACAATATTTCAGTTATAACTTGGGGGTCAGTTTTATTGGTGGAGGGAACCGGAGTACCCGAAGAAAGTTACCGACCTGTCAAAAATCACTGACAAACTTTATCACATAATGTTGTATCGAATACACCTAACCTGAGAGGGATTTGAACTCACAACGTTAGTGGTGATAGGCACTGACTGCATAGGTAGTTGTAAATCCAACTACCATACGATCTGGACCATGACGGCCACTGAGGATTATGGTTATTTTCAGTGATGGTGATGTCTAATTCATGATAAAATATGACTTGTAAATATTATAAAAAACATTTATCTTGGGACATTCTAGGTACAATATTTAGATCAAGCAACATCTTTACTGCAACTTTCCATTATAAATTTGTATGATATAAATAATTTTTATACTGAAAAGTGCCATTATGAAGATTGTCTTCAGCAACGTTTATCTTGGGCAAGACAAAGAAAAAAAATAGATACTATTATCTATAAAAGGAATAAAAGATACATGTACTTTGATTTTTTTTTAATCATTGTTAGTTCTAGGTTTGGTTTAATTTCTACATGTATAAAATGTAGCATAAATATTGCTATTTTGATTTAAAAAAAAATTAAAATGTGACCAAAAGACATTTTGAAAGGGGTCCACATAAGGACAATCCCAGCTAAATTTGCTTTAATTTGGTTCAGAGGAAAATATTTAAATGTGATCCTTTATCAAAATGTGCCTATTTTGCATAATCCATATAAATGGGTTAGGGTTAGGGTTAGAACTACTCGTTGCCATGTAGCTGCAGTTAAAAGTTGAACTCATTTTGATTAATAACAAGGGCAAAGCGTGGCGTATCCCCTCGCCTAAACATTTGACCCGGTGACCTTGATCTTTGACCTTGAAAATCAATAGAATTCCAGATTCTCTTAAGGACGAGGTATGTACCAAGTTTGGTCAAAATCTATTGAAGGATGTTGATTCTAGAATGTTCACAAGGATGTTACATGGTAAAAAATTTGACCCGATGACCTTGACCTTTGACCTTGAAAATCAATAGGGTTCCAGATTCTCTTAAGGACTAGGTATGTACCAAGTTTGGTCAAAATCCATTGAAGGATGTTGATTCTAGAGTGTTCACAAGGATGTTATGTGGTAAAAATTTGATCCAGTGACCTTGACCTTTAACCTATGACCTTGAAAATCAATAGGGTTCCATATTCTCTTAAGGACTAAGTATGTACCAAGTTTGGTCAAAATCCATTGAAGGATGTTGATTCTAGAGTGTTCACAAGGATATTACGTGGTAACAATTTGACTGGTGACCTTGATCTTTGACCTATGACCTTGAAAATCAATAGGGTTGCAGATTCTCTTAAGGACTAAGTATGTAGCAAGATTGGTCAAAATCCATTGAAGGATGTTGATTCTAGAGTGTTCACAAGAATATTATGTGGAACAAATTTGACCCGGTGACCTTGACCTTTGACCTATCACCTTGAAAACCAAGAGGGTTCCAGATTCTCTTAAGAACTAAGCATGTACCAAGTTTGGTCAAAATCCATTGAAGGATGTTGATTCTAGAGTGTTCACAAGGATGTTACGGATGGACGGACGGACAGTAGCGTTACTATATTCCTTCGCAACTTCATTGGCGAGGGGATAATAAAACAGCAATGGACAATTGAATTATTTTTTTTAGTAACAGCAGCCATCTTGAATGGAGGGCAGAGCTAGCGCTGTCTGACATAAGTTTGAAAGGGATCCAACCAAGGAACATCCCTACCAGGTTTAGTTGAATTTGGTTTAGTGGTTTCAGAGGAGAAGATGTAAATGTGAAAGTTTCTGATGTAAGACGGATGCCAAATGATGGCAAAAGCTCACATGGCTTTTGGCCAGGTGAGCTAAAAAAGGGACTGTTATTATACCTCCTCCTATGCAGCTGTTATTTTGTAAATCTGCATAACATCATATGCTAAATATGCTATGCTCAATTATTTAAGTACCGTTAGCTGGTTTGACTAAAGAAAAAGCCAGAGGAAATGCTACTAAAGTTCAACTGGTTGATAACATTATTGACATGATTTTAATCAGATTGGTATATAGATGATATATATATGATAGACTCAGATCAGCGTCCTGACTCAAATCGTCGTCCACTTCTGAAATAGGCATCCACTGATGTCATTATCTCAAATCACGGTCCAATTTAAGTGTATTCTCAAATCGGCGTCCTTTCTGGTTAAGGTTAGGATTAGGGCATACGTCAGTGACGTCATTGGACATCGATTAGAGAAAGTGAGAAACGGCCATAGTTTGAGAATTGAATGCCAATTTGAGAATTTGAAAAAAGGACATAGATCTGAGGTACAGATGTCTGTGACGTAGAAATTGGACGTGGATTTGAGGATTGGATGTCGATTAGAGGCTGTACGTTGATCTGCATCTTACATATACATTTGTATATGGTAATCAGTATGCTTCATCCAAATAGAAACAGTTTCAATTATATGTTCTTCCATATTCACCTCCTCTAATTACATCTACTGTGGAAGTAAATCAACATCCTCATATGCCCCTGTTTCCGGTTGAAGGCTATAACTTCTCATCTGCTGCATAGATACAGCATCATCATATTCAACAAGTTCTTCAAATTCATCATCCTGTAACTCATAATCTGCCTCAGGAATTTTAATCTCTTTTCCACTAGCAGTTCCATAAATATTTTTGGAGTCATTTTCGTCTGTTTTCTTACATCTGCTTCGATCATTTAAAAATGCATGATCATAAGTGTCATCATCCTCTTCTGAAAGGTGTTTGTACGAGTTTTGTTCACCATTTTGACTTGCTGCAGCTTTTATTGAGGCATAATTTTCAAGGTGTTCCTCTTCCTGAAGTCCATGGTTCTTCCAAGCATCTTGTCGATTTGGGCTAGCTAGAGTATAGAGAGCAGGTTTGGTAGACACATGAGGGTTCAAAGGAGTAATAGCTGAATCAGCTTCTTCGTATATAGGCTCAGATTGCTTTATAATTTCAGGAGAGATTTCCGGCTCATCATAAAGGTTTTCTTTTCGATGTTTCCTTGATTCTTTTTCATTTTCTTGTTCATTTTTAGCATCTTTTGACTTTTTCTCCTTTTCTTTTGACTCTTTTGACTTGAAAAATGTAAAACCAAATCCCTTGTTCTTTTCTTCCTTTGTTTCTGACTTCTCCCTTTTACTTCTTTGTGTTCTTTCATTCACTGTTTTACCTCTCATAGTTTCCTCCAGCTCCTGTTTAAACCCTGCTGACAATGTATCAGAATGTTGTCTGTTTATAGGAGCTCTTGAACTATTATCATCCCTATCTTTTACAGATGATGCCTTTTTTGAAGAAATGGGGGAAACATCTCGTTTACGTATAGGTTCCGAAATTCTATTTGTTGATATTTTTTCTGAATCTGATTGGCTAATGTTCAACTTAGTACTTAATTGTTCATTATGTTTCCTCTTTGTAAGCTTGTCGATAGATTTTAATATTCTTCCCGAATCTTCATGCATAAAAACAAATATTCCTGGCCCACTGTCGCTTCGACGACCAGCTTCAATTGTAAAATCATTTCCAGTTTTACCATATCTACGTAATTGGTCATAGTACCATTTATATTTTGGTTCTTGTTTTTCCAAATCTTCTAGCATCAGACACACACTTGATACATGCAATCTGTATGTACTCTTAAGATTAAGTCTTTTTGTATCATCATTTTGTTTCAATGTAACATCAAACCGTGCAGCTGAAATAATAATAAAAAGAAATAATAAAATAAATAAAAAATTCTCTATCACAAATAAGCCATTTTTATCTTTCACTTCCATCTTTATCACATGTGTTATGTATATGATTGATTGAGTGATTAAATTTATGGTGCTTAATGTCACTCAACAATATTTCAGTTATATCGAAGTTGTCTGTTTTATTGGTGGAGGAAACAAGAGTACACGGAGAAAACCACCGACCTGCTGCAAGTCACTGACAAACTTTATCACATAATGTTGTATTGAGTTCACCTCGCCTTAACAGGATTTGAACTCACAACGTTAGTGGTGATAGGCACTGATTACACAGGTAGTTATAAATCCAACTACCACACCCAATTCTAAAGACTGTTGCATACAATATTTTTAAAAAATGTTAAAATTTTAAGAAAATATACCACCTGTAAATAGTGAAGTACTGATAGACTTGAAAAATATTGAAAATCCTGTTATAATATGTTATGTTCTCCCTAACATCTGAACAAAATCCTGTTATAATATGTTATGTTCTCCCTAACATCTGAAAAAAACCTGATTAGAGATCATATCCAGATGAATTCATGATCAGCCAATGAAAATGCCCCAAGTAAATCTCAACAGTGCCTTTAACACTTTTTTTATTATTGCATCACATATGTAAAGCTCAATGATTGGTTGATTTAAAACGATATGTACACATGCATTCATATACAAAAGTTAATCCGGATACGACAACTAATCAGGTTCTTTCAGTTGTTAGGTAGAGCAGTGCCGTCTTAACGCATGGGCAGTTGCCCGGGGCCCCACAAGTAAAAGGGCCCAATGATAATCTATGTATGTTGTATATAGCATGCTTTTCAATGCTTAAATGCTGATTTTGTTGGAAATACCAATGCAATAAATTTATGTTTAATTCTATCGACATTTGCAGTTTTATTTCTTTGAGTGGTTGTGTAAAGTATGGGCCTATAGTATAGAAATTTGTTCCATATTTTAGCCAAAACATTCATATTAAATTTATAAGATGATGATCTAATCTGAACTTTTTAAATTACAAAGTTCGACCATTTAAACTGTTCAAGTAGTTTCAAGGAAGATTTTCACAACATCTCTTTGTGTTTTATATATATATATATAAATTACAAAGTTCGCCCATTTAAACTGTTCAAGTTGTTTCAAGGAAGATTTTCACAACATCTCTTTGTGTTTTATATATGGTGTTTAATGCCACTTTCAACTATATTTCAGTTATATCGTGGTGGTCAGTTTTATTGGAGGAAACTGGAGGACCCAGAGAAAACCATTGACCTGCCGCAAGTCACTGACCTTTATCACATAATGTTGTATCCAGTACACCTCGTATGAACGGGATTCAAACTCACAATTTTAGTGGTGATAGGCACAGATTTCACCGATAGTTGTAAATCCAGCTACCATGTGATCACGACCACGACGGTCCCAATATGAAATAAGTAGTTTAGACAAACATAGAGATGATTGTGCTCAGACAGAATATCTTGTCAGTGACTTTCTAACTATTGTACTAAAATCCTGGTCATAATAAACTAACATAATTACATTGCATGACATTTTGTATATCATACAAAATCCTGTTGTGCATATATTAGCGTAATGAAATTTTAATCTGCTTGAATTTTTTCATGAATAATATAAATATATAATTTTTTTTAATAAACTGATGAATGAATATTAACACTGATTTTCTATAACCCTTTTCAAGCAATCAGAACAAACCTGTGTATAATCAACTTAATATCAATTTAGAAACTACATTATGTAATAAAGTTTGTCAGTGACTTGTTACAGGCCGCTGGTTTTCTCCAGGCACTCTGGTTTCCTCCATAATAAAATTGATGGCTACGATATAACTGAAATATTGTTGAAAGTGGCACTAAACACCATAAACCATCAATTTAGAGATCACAAGATAAGAATTATCACATTTTTCTTCATCATAAGTTATTAACCAGTTTTCTCATTCAGTTTCAAAGGTCAGCATTGGACCTGAACTAATAACTTCTGTGATGTTATTTCTGATTATGCTATACACCCCTGAATTAATGCTTTCAACTGTAAGTGGTTAGTGTGACATTGAGTGAGTGGTTCTTGTTTAATGTTAGGGAGGGCAATTTTTCAGCTATATTATGGCAAGTACAAGTTGAGTTTCAATTAAAATGATGATGATGTCCGTTTTGTACTAGACCAACATACTTAATTGGATTTTTATCGTGTTAGCTCACTGAAACAACAGTCTTGGGTAGATATGTCACATGACTCATACATGTATTATTTGCTCTTACTCTTTAGTGCTGCATGCGGAGAAGCAACGATATACCAAATTCTTAGTCTTTGGTTGGACCCAACCTTGGTTCAAACCCACAATCTATAACACTCCAGACTCTCTTGTGGTTGATATTGATAACAGACTCTCTTGTGGTTGATATTGATAACAGACTCTCTTGTGGTTGATATTGATAACAGACTCTCTTGTGGTTGATATTGATAACAGACTCTCTTGTGGTTGATATTGATAAATATCAGTGTCTGAACCATAAAATAAAGTCTGAGGGCTTGTTCTGATTCAGATCAACTTCATCATGTTCATATTCCATCTTAGAGCAGCAACTTAGTTGGATTTATAACTACCTATGCAATCAGTGCCTATCACCACTAACATTGTGAGTTTGACTGCCGTTCATGGCGAGATGTACTAGATTTGTCAGTGACTTGCGGCATGCTAGTGGTTTTCTCCAGGTACTCCACTTAACTGACCACCACGGTATAACTGAAATATTGTTGAAAGTTGCATTAAACAGAATATCCCTAACCCTAACCCATCTTAGAGCTGATATCTTATCCAATATATCCTATACTAGTATATGATAATATACTAACCTTCTTCTGGTTCTGACACGTACAAGAAATTGTCTTTCATTCCTGAATCATCATCATCACCTGTATAAGAAGAATCTTCACGTCCTTCACAGAACTGACAGTTTTCTTGTAAACTGTAGTACCAACTTTCTGTCTCTACTTGATTATTAAATATTAATGAAAATTTTTCTTTTTTCATGTTAACATCTATAATGTAATCTTTCGAAGACTCTTTCACAACTTTATCGATAGTTTTAACTTGACTCAGTGAAAATGAGTTTTTCAATTTATCTCTCTGGTCTTTGCTTTCATAACATTCTAGTGAATAAATGGGTTCTCCTATTTCCTTGCACAACTGACACCATCGCTTGTGTTTTTTTTGTATCTGTAAAGATAGTAAACAAACATTGGTTATATTTATAGTTATTCAGAATGTGAACAAGAGGCTCACATAAGCCTGCTATCGTTCACCTGTTAATAATGATTTATTTCAACCAATTGCCTGATACCTCTATGAAATTGTGATCACTTCACTTATAGGATTTGAACTGAATAAACCCAAGGATATTCATTGGTGAATATGAACAAGAGGCTCACATATGCTTGCTATCGTTTACCTGTTAACAATGATTTATTTCAAACAATTGCCAGATACCTCTATGAAATTTTGATCACCTAGGATTTGAACTGAATAAATCCAAAGGATATTCATTGGTGAGTATGAACAAGAGGCTCACATATGCCTGCTATCCTTCACCTGTTAACAATGATTTATTTCAAACAATTTCCCAATACCTCGATGAAATTTTTATCACCTACGATTTGAACGAATAAATTAAACCCAAAGGACTTTCATTGGTACACAATTTAATCTTCATATCACAATGCTGCTTCATTCCAGAGGCTCTTAAATGTTCACTGCCGATTCTTGAGAATAGATTGCACAAATGTACTATTTTCTAATTATCTTCCATTACAGCAATTTCAGCCTATGTAAAAACATGGACCCCATAAACTCAGGGCCTTCATTTAGTTTGGTTTCTAGTGTTTAATGCCACTTTCAACAATATTTCTGTTATATCGTGGCGGTCAGTTCTATTGGTGGAGGAAATCGGAGGATCCACAAAAAACAACCGACCTGTCGAAGTCATTGACAAACTTTATCACATAATGTTGTATCGAGTACACCTTGTCATGAACGGGGTTCGAACTCACAACTTTAGTGGTGATAGGCACTGATTGCACAGGTAGTTGTAAATCCAACTACCATACGATCACGACCACGACGGCACTGGCCTTCATTTGTAAAATTCATATCAACACATATAAATAGCAAAGTTTTTGTTAATTGAATAATACTCTCTTGTATTTTGGTTATGCAAATATAGGGAACATTTTTTTATATCTCAAAATTAAGGTTATGGTGCTTAGTGCCACTTTGAACAATATTTCAGTTATATCGTGGTCAGTTTTCTTGGTGGAGGAAATAGGTGTACCTGGAAAAAACCACCGTCCTTCCGCAAGTCGCTGTCAAACTTGATCACATAATGATATATCTTGCCAGAGGGGGATTCAAAGTCACAACGTTAGTAGTGATAGACACTGATTGCAAAAATAGTTGCAAATCCAACTACCATATGATCATGACAGGCCCTATTTCAAAATTAGAAGACCATTGTTGTTAAAAAAGGTCAAATAAATGTTCATTCTTGCTACTTGTACATGAAGGAAATATTCACCATCATTGTCAAACTTTAATTTCCCCCCTCTTTTATCAATGTCATGAATGTAAAACTTTCCAACAATGTCGAGTTTTAAGGGAGATAATTCACAAAATTTCCCTATTTGAAGATTCAGAAGTCATCAATGATCATGTCGACATGTTCAGGTGTTGGACATCATAAATTTACACATACATTTGACACAATATATTTACTAAGCTTTAAAGCTCATTTGAAAAATATGTGATTTGATGGCCATTTTGGATATAAAATTGATAAATAAAGTTGATGTAAGAGATTATCTCCCCTTGATCTTACTACATGTAATGCCAAAACAATACAAGTTTATTTACCCTTTCTTACTAATCTTTATTGATGTTGATTAAGTAAATAACTGTTTCCTATTTCTGTTTTTCAACAACATATAATTTTGTCAGTAATTTTCTTAAAGATTTATAAATAGAATGATCATTTGCTTCCTGTTACACTTTAAATTTATTACTGTTAGTGTTAGTGTTACAAGATTCAAATAAAAATTATACTTATAAATCCTTAAGAAAATTAATGCCATACATTGTATATATGTTTTTGATAATGTACTTTATTGTAATTACAGATAAAGTTACAAGTACATGCAATAAAGAACAAAAAATATATCATGATTCATATTGCCTTCTATAGAAAACCAAAAAAAATATAGTAAAGGTAAAGGTAAAAAGGTAAAATTCATTTAGGACAGATACCAACTAAATCTAGTGTAGTTTAAAAATATACAAATATAAAATTATATAAAACAATGTATCAAGGTTAAAATGCACTTTATGTTGATATCCTTCCAAGGATAACCCATTAAAGCGTTTCCGCTTATTTCCAATGGGGTCCTTTAGTGTATATCACTTGTTTAATAAAATAAAAAAATAAAAAAAAAATAAAAAAATAAAAAAAATGAGTTAAGAGGTCACATGGCACAATTTTAGTTGATAATATTTTAAAAGATATGGCTGTAATTAATTTTTAAGATGTTGTTTTATTACTGTTTTGAAAGCGTTATGGTCTTTTATTGATTTTATGTTATTTGGAAGCGAGTTCCAATCTTTAATAGCATTAAAGAAAAAAGTTGAAGAGTCCACACCTTTGATTTTTGGAACAACGAAGTTGAATTGGCTTGATCTAGTGTTATATTCATGATTTTCACTAACTTTTATAAAATTATCTTTTAAATACGTTGGACATTTGTTGTTATAGATTTTATGTGCATGTCCTAATCTTAATTGCTTTACCCTATTCTCAATATTAAGAAATCCAACACTTGATAGTTCTGGTTGGCGAACACTAGATCTTGGACCTAATTCTTTTATAAATCTAACGGTTTTGTTCTGGGCAATCTGAAGTTTGTTTTTTAAGGTCTGTGAAACAGGGAAAAAAAAATTTACAATGTAGATGATTGATTGTTTCATTTTTGGTGTTTAATGCCACATTCAGCAATGTTTCAGCTATATCATGGCGACCAGTTTTAGTGGTGGAAGAAGCCAGCGTACCACTACCCGGAGAGAACCACCGACCATGGGCAAGCAACTGGTAAACTTTATCACATGTAGCTGCGAGTCGAGTGCACCCTTTTTTGTAATTTACAAAGCTGGGCACGAACCCACGCCGTATTGGTGATAAGTTTGTATGAGTTGTTAGGTAATCCAACTACCGAACTCATTGAGCCACCCGGGTCCTACAATGTAGATGATATACGTATATATGTAATAACAATGATTTAAGGAGATTAGATCACATTGTTCCTGCGCATCCTTTTCTCTCATAGCTCTCACGGGTATTTCATCATAAAACTATGCTTTTAAGTGCAAAATCACAGTCTAGGAACATGTACGCCTGAAATCTCTTATTGACGTGCTCTTCTGTAAACTGCATTACGGTTTCGGTGGAATTCGACATCTTACACTTTCACGGCAGGTAAATTTTTCTATGTTTTCATTAAATTCTAATAACCTGTATTCCAAAAACTTGACAGAATGCGTATGATTGATTGATGCAAGGACTGCATCTTTGCTATTTTAATGTATTAGCCGCATAGCGTCATATTTACCATTTTAACAGGTTCTTTTGAACAAGGATAAAATAAAATTATCCCGTTTGACCCTTTATCCTTGAATAATATTTGCGATACTTGTGTTGGTAATGTCAATAGATATGAACACAGTTTATGCAAAATTAGAGATATGAATACCTCAGCATTGCTAAATAAATAGACATTTTAAAATACAAATTTAGCACGTCAATCAGGGTACAGACAGTTTTCAAACGCGACGACAAACAGACATACACAGCTACAGCAAACAGCCGACAGCACATTCATTTTTTCAATCCATTTTTTTAGAAGGAAAAATTATGTTTTCTTTATCGCTTATTTGTAAAAAGAATGCTTCTCACATCCAAAACTATCCATGCAAATACAGTCTAAATTGGAAGCCATTTAGGCATAACAAATGGAATTTTTACCTTTTCTGGTAGTAAAAACAAACGTTTGATACTCCATTCTGAATTTGCTGCGTTATTTTATCCAAAGAAACTTTAGCATCCGTTAGAGTAATGAATCGTGTACATTCTGTAACCTTTTTACACAGATACATTGTATCTGTCGATAATAAATTCCGAAAAACTTGCATACCTTGAAAGCATGAGCAGTCAATTTCCACCGAAACCGTAATGCAGCTTACAGAAGAGCACGTCAATAAGAGATTTCAGACATACAGGTTCCTAGACTGTGAAAATGTAATGGAAAAGTAAGAGTAACCACTAGAAAACAAATTATTAAAAAACTCTATGAACACAAATATCAGTAAATTATTGTAAGAGTTATCTTCCTTTAATACCTTCTCCTATGCCACTTGACTGTCTTCAAATCAAAAATTATACATGCATCATTTGTAGAGATCCAATGTTGGTACCTCATATTGCCACCCCACATAAAGATGGGCGACTAGTAAAAAAGTTAGTATGGTGACCTATGCTAATATTTTGGGGTTTTTTTTCAGCCCAGAACATATATACCTATCATCAGGCAAAAAGTTAAGAGCTTGGTATTTCTTTTTGAAATTCGATCCAACCTGCTTAATACAATTCTACTTTAAAGATATAAAGTACAAATGCATCAACAGTAACATGTGATGATGATCTAGTAAGACCTCACTATTTATCATGAATACTGTACATGTACACAACATTAAGTAGAAATCTTCATTTCAATTGAAAAATAGTTATTTTCCTGTATCTACTTCCTCTCTTCTAAGTAACACTATACATGTATCTTCTACATAAGACACACCTATCATGTTGTATAGAAACTATTTACAAATAAAGGGTTTATGTCCAGGGCCTCCAATAGAAATTTTGCAAGGAGGAACAAGACTACTTTTGGGCCCCAAAATTGAGGATTTGAGTTGAAAATACCCCCCTCCCCCTAAAAAAAATAATAATGAAAAAATCAAAATTATTTATGGCTAATGTTATGGGGCCCTTCAGAGATTCACGGGTCCCTTCTCAGCTCTCCGGGCCCAGGACCAATGTACCGACTGAACCCCCCTCATAGGCCCTGTATGTGTCAATCTATATTAAACACCTAGGAGTTAAATTGGATTGAACTATGAGGAGTCTATGCACATTAAAGGTAATTCTCAACAAATATATTTGTAAGTGAGGGATTGTTGTTAAACACCAAAGTGAGTGATTTATTTAGCTATATCATGATTTGACCAGGAATTAAATCCAAGATTTACCACACTCAAGGAGAGCATGACGGTCGTGACAGGAACTCGAATACATTTATTTTGTATCCATCTTATTCTGTCAGAAACTATTTCAATCAGTAATAGCCATGTTAGATTGGAGTGGACTGAGTCAAGTACCGATATTAAATATTTTTAGCCATTCTTGCATAGTACCTGCTCAAATGGCCTAACAGAGAAGGTTCTTCATACATGTACAGATCTCTGATAATAAAGACGTAAGATGAATGCTAAAATTAGCCAATTGTTGCCATTCAAAGAAATTTCTATTTTTGATACTGGTACATATAGCTATCTTGGATGGAGGGCTGGGTTTTTACACAAAATTTTGTATAGAGGACACACCAAAGATCCTCTCAGCCCTATTTTATTTAATTTGGTAACGATAGTTTTGATTCATTTTTTTGTTTGTTACCAAAATAAGCCCAATTTGATATTTGAGCAACTCATGGTCATGCAGCTGTACTGTTTGGTTTAATTTGGCTCAGCAGTTTTAGAGGAAAATATTTAATTTAAATTATTTTTTCAAAATCAGTTTACTGATAATTTGCAGCCTATTTTCTTCAAATTTGGCAAACCATTAAAATGCAACTACAGTCAAACCTGCCTTAAAGGTCACTTCTATGCAACAAATCACTGTCTATAAATATAAAGGGCAGTCTAAATTTTCCCATAATGAATAGTACATATAAAATTCTATCTTGTATATAAAGGGCAACTGCTCATAAAGGGCACATTTTTAGGTGCCTTTGAGTGCCCTTTATATAGAAAATATAAAAAATGTAGGTTTGACAGTACTGTTAAAAAATGTGGCTTTATTGACTCTGTATGTGTGTTTTACTACAATGGTCTATTTATAGTATCAGCAGCCATGTTTGAAGATTGGTGGGATATCCTCAGTCAATTGTTTGAAAGACATATGATAGTTATATAGCCTAATTTTGGTTCAAATTAGCCAAATGGTTTCTGATGAGAAGGTTTTTAAAAAAGTTTATGATGACTGTTGAAGGTGTACAATGTACCTCTTTAAAGAGAGTTCAATTATGCTTATATTTAAATATTTTGATCTTTCACCAATTACTCTTGTATGGCTAATGAGAATTATAATTCAGAATAAAGTAATTTCCATTGTCGTGAAATTGCAATAAATTGTCTCACAATGAGGTTACAGGGGCTCAACAAATTGTCCTCAAAGTTCAGGATACTTGAATATCAGCATAAGGTCCAATGTGCAAACAAGATTGATGAACCTCTATTGAAACGATGACATTAAACAGACAATCATTCATTGCACACAATTTCATTAGAGACAATAAAGCTTAATTGTGCTCTACAGTTGATGGAAAATGGCAAATAATCACATAAATGGACCATAACTGGTATTTAATTCATCAGCAAGCATAATGTACAATGCATCAAATTTAGTGGGCATCTCAAAGTATTTCTGGAATAATCTACATGAGGTACCCCCAAAGTAAAAAGATTCAAAAGCCAAATAATGTAGTGGGCATCTCAAAGTATTTCTGGAATAATCTACATGAGGTACCCCCAAAGTAAAAAGATTCAAAAAGCCAAATAATGTAGTGGGCATCTCAAAGTATTTCTGGAATAATCTACACGAGGTACCCCCAAAGTAAAAAGATTCAAAAGCCAAATAATGTAGTGGGCATCTCAAAGTATTTCTGGAATAATCTACATGAGGTACCCCCAAAGTAAAAAGATTCAAAAAGCCAAATAATTTAGTGGGCATCTCAAAGTATTTCTGGAATAATCTACATGAGGTACCCCCAAAGTAAAAAGATTCAAAAGCCAAATAATTTAGAAGTATTTGGGAGTAAGAAAACAGAAGGGTCTAACAACAGGTTAGCTAAAGACGGCTAAGGATACTTTATTCCTGAGAGAGGTGCACTTTTACTTTAGAATCAATTATTAAATCATTTAGGAACTGTTTATTTTAATAATAATCATATCTTCTGAACTATGTCAATTTCGAAACACTGACGACTGGGCAGATGATAGTTTCAGGGACTAATCATCCACCAACAGATATCAACCCACTGTGATAGTAATCGAAATGTAGATCACATTAACTGGTTTAACCCAGCCACATTATGGTGCCTGTCCCAAGACAAGACCTGGATTCCCAATGCCATATATTGTGGTCTTTTTTTTGTGTTCAATGGTTTGAGGTTAGATGTTGTTGTTCATTTTGATGATAGTAGAATTATATCTATATTTACCATCAGATCACCGTCTTAACTTTCTTTTCATAATCTAGTTTAATGCATACAACCAGGGCTTACCAAACCAGGCGAAGCGGCCGACTTTTTCGCCCTGGTGTCATTGAAATCACCCCTATTCCTGCCAAAAGGCAGAGTTTTAGTCGCCCTGTCAGTCTTTGTAAGTCTGTATTTTTTTTTTAACGAATAATCATAATTTTTCTTCAATGGGACATTTATCTATCCAATTATGTATGCAACAAAAATTGAAAATAGTGGTAGATTGCCTTCGTGCCTATCATATTAAAAATGAGAATTGTTTCAAAAAGAAATATATGAAATATTTAATGATGAAACTTGTTCAATTGTAAATTTATACTTTTAAGTAAAGAAACAGGAATACATATATGTACAAAAAATATATATGTGTATATTTTTATTGTTTGTGTGAATTGTATTATAATTATTTTATATTTATCATTAATGACATTTTCATTACTGTTTTTTTATATGAGGGTCTAAAGCCTGTAAAGGAAGATAAACTTTTGCAAACTGGGTTACCTTCTTGTCTTGGGATAAAGAGTGAGTGAGTGATTGTTGTTTAATGCCAATTCAGCAATTAATTTTCAATGAGATGATGATGAGGTCTGCTTTATTCTAGACCAACACGCTGAGTTGGATTTTAATAATGCTAGCTCACTGAAACAACAGTCCATGTCCATGGGTTGACATGTTGCTCCACTTGGACACATTATTCTGATTCTGAGCCAACCAGTCTTTGCTCTTTCTACTCAATGCTGCATGCTTAGCAGAGAAGCAACGAAATACCAATCTTATAGTCTTTGGTTTGACCCGACCGGGGCTCGAACCTGAGATCTACCGCACTCAAGGCAAGCACTGGAATAAAGAAATTATTTACTTACTTACATGTACATACTATTTCCACACACATGCAAAAAAGAGTGCACTAAACATATTTTGTTTACATCTTAATTTTTATTTTCTCAGGAATAACACTTCCAAAATATGTTCGTTCATAATATTCACACTTAGTCTTAGGCCCCTGTCAGACCACAGGGCCTTGTCACTATCCACGTAAAGAAATTGAAGTTACAAACACTATCCTATCGACACAGGGACTGATCGATAGTCCTACAGCCCAAGTTCGATGGTCTGACGGTTCGATGGTCCGACTGTTCGATAGTCCGGCAGTTCAATAGTCCGACAGTTCGATAGTCCGATGGTTTGATAGTCCGACAAATATAATTGTTCTGCCGATCATAATTTAATAGTCCCCCGTTCATGCTCCGAAGTCTTGTGTGTAGTTGATGTATCTCAATGATTTGATTGATTGATTGATTGATTGATTGATTTTTGGTGTTTTAATGCCACTTTCAACAATATTTCAGCTATATCGTGGCAACCAGTTTTAGTGGTAGAGGAAGCCGGAGTATCCGGAGAGAACCACCGACCATATGCATGGGCAAGCAACTGGTAAACTTTATCACATGCAACTGCGAGTCGAGTGCGCCCTTTTTTGTAATTTACAAATCCGGGCTTGAACCCACGCCGTATTGGCGATAGGCTTGTATGAGTTGTTAGATCCAGAGACCTAATTCATTGAGCCACCCGGGCCCCCAGGTATCTCAAGGAGCGCAACAGAAGTCCAGATTACGGACACAATTTGTCCTATTTGCCGAGCAAGTATTGTCCGAAATGTATACAATGTAGTTAAATGGGTTTTGTGTGAACGGTATCCTTGCCCAGAATTTTAACTGTACAGAAGTGTTTGCAAAACTGGGTTTCCACGCAATGAACGAATGTATGCTAACAGTGAAGTCTGATATGTGGGCCCTTAAGTGAACTACTTGGTTTAGTTAGTTTTCCTTTTTTAAATTGTACAACTGCATAAACTCACCTCGAGGCGACGCTCGCGATGTTCAAGTATTCGTGCGTGTGACATAGCAAACCACCCGTGTATTAAGAGCAAGAACGTACAGGGTTTCACGATGCCTTCTCGAGGAATAGGTCAAATCATCACTTATATGCCAGAAACATGCGTAGGTCGTACACACTAAATTTGGTATCACCTTTTTGAATATCCCCCAACAATGTTGGCGGGACATAAAAATATTGCTTTTCATGGAAGACTATTTTTGGGAATACATTGCCATTGACGAACCCATAAACACGAAAAAAAATGTTTATTCTAGGGTTGCATGATCTTACTGTTACATGGAAATAAGAAAATATTAATCAAAATTGACAATACCAGGCCCGTACACAAGAGTAAGGATGCAAGGGATGTGAACGCCCCCTCCTTTTAATTTAAAAAAATAAAATCTAGACTGATATTGGCATCAGAATTGTATTTCCCTCCACATTCGCACCCAATCCCCCCTAAATGCACAGACCCTTCCAAAATTTTTCAGAATATATACATGAACTATTAAATTTCTCGGACTATCGAACCGTCGGACTATCGAACTGTCGGACTATCGAACTGTCGGACCATCAAACTGTCGGACTAAAGAGCTGTCGGACCATCACTATGCACCCATTGACACATACCTGGTGATATGATTGAGCTCTTCAAAATACTAACTGGGAAATATGACCCGGAGGTGTCAGACTTCATCACACTAAAGGGAGAATCGTCCACCAGGGGACATAACTACAAGATATACAAAATCTGCCCTTGACTGAACATCAGAAAATATTCATTTATACATCGCTCTGTTGACACCTGGAATAATTTACCTGATTCAGTAGTGACAGCCAAGAATATAGTGACATTTGAATCCAGATTAGACAGACTGTGGAAAGATCAGCCATTGTACTATAATTACAAAGAGTGCATTCAAGATCAGAACTACCCAACCGGACATGACCACGATTTAAGTCGCGATTCAAGCTTTGAGATGACAGTAGAGGATCCAGTAGAATCCTACTAGAGTCATAAGAAGATCTGTGAGTAAATATACTATCAATGCATAAACATGTACATGTTTATGAATTGATAGTATACAGGGTTGTCATTTTAAGCCGATTGCCGATGCTAAATATCGGCTATAATCATATTTTCATCGGTTGTTTTCAAGTCGAGCATGGGTACCTGATCGTATTTTTTAAAAGGACGTTGCAACCTATTGCTGTAGAAATACGGTTTACGGTAGTTAGCTGTCGCGATTTGCGGTACCTTTCGGGTTTTAACCTGTTTTAGAAGAAAACATCCAAATCAGAAAAAATGGCATACCGTCTGCAAAACTAAATCATGAAACGTCAGATTACTGACTTTTTTCGCTATTAAATCAAAGCGTCAAAAAAGTTTGTTGTTCTTCTTGTCTTCTTGGGGTATTTAGAATGTTTTTACTGGTTGATCAACAATGACAATGTTTCATCAAAGCAACCCAAGCCGAAAGTCGAAGATCGTGAAGACAGCTTGACCACAGGAATCTGAAATTTTATCAATAAAATACGGTCAAATGTTGTAATTTACTATCCACATATCTTTACTATCAATGCTATAATATATAACGTATTTTATTGATAAAATTGCAGATTCCTGTGGCTTGACAGAAAGTTTCAACTGTCGCTCACAATTAGTGTAATTTATACGGTAAATACAAATACAACACACTGTCAAATTTGAAAAAAAAAGAGATACATGTGTTTTGCCATTTTTTGGAGTGAAATTTTCTAGTAGGTACCGTACTGTTTTATTTATGTCTCATGACTCTTGTCTTTCTCATCTCACAAAGAAGCATGTTCTTTTAGGATAAGGAGAACTGCCCATCTTCTTTGTGAATGTCTTTCTCTTGTGTGCCCAAACATTATGGCCTGGGTGTTGGGAAGGGGGTATTAAAAAGCGATCTTTCCAAGAGCCGTGCTGCCCAAATTTTTAATATTTTAAGAAAAAATGCAGAAAACACTATAAACTTTGACAATGGTAGTCGGATCTGATATATTTGATTAAAATGTGGTGGTCAAAAAGGCTTCTTTCATTGGAGAATTTCAGTAAGATTCCTATCTAAGAAAGGTTTTTATTTACGCATTACTTAGAATAGAATACATTTTATTGCCTAATCATAGGGCCCACATGAGGCATCATTAACAATGCGAACATTCGATCATAATTGATAAAATGAGACATACACACAAAAGAAAAATTGTTGAGCTTCAGTTGTGAAGAAATCCTAATATTTTCGGAAAATCGCTTACTTTTTTAAAATTACACTTGTCTTTTTTGGACAAATTAAACAAATTGAAGATTACAATATAAAATTAAAAAAATGTAATATAAGGCCATCCTTAAAAAAATGTTGGTTTGCTGTTTTACGACTCACAACCTTGGATGTGGGGTAGGTATGTTAAACAATTTTAGGCCATGGGCTGAGATAGCCTACCGTGTTTTGTAGTGTTGATTGCAGAAAAATGGAATATTATGATTTTTGCCGATTTTAGCTCTATTCAGCCCAAAGCGTGCAATATCTTTTTCATAGTATAAATTGATAACCAAATTATACATCTGTCATGTGAAATTATGTTATGGAGACATTTTAAAATAAAATTTGTTCTAGTACCACCCTGTATAGCACTTCTAGCGGCAAAATATTACCCCTTACCCTGCAGAAAATCACATAATATTTTCTCATCAGTATTAGTCCGTGGGCTAGTATAACCCCTCGTACACCCCCACCTTCCATGTTAACATATTGTTGTAAATCCTCCTATATATCCTCTTGAAAAAAAAACATGTTAGCATTGAAAATTTTGGGACGAACTTGCCGTTTGAGGCTAATATTTACACCCTGTTGCAGCTTTTTGAGGATTTTTGATTTTTTTTCAATTTTTGTCTTTGCGAGCATTAAATGTATACTAAACAGTCTTGAAAGTATATCAATATGGTATCAAATGAAAGCTTATAGTATTAACTTTTAATTGAATACAAGATATATACACTTTGTGGCTATCAACTTTTGTCAGACGTGAAAAACCTACCCCTCCCCCTTCCTGAAATGACAAAAAAAGACATTTTTTCCCTTAAAAGTTTAGATAAAAAAATATTTCATACTAAACTGCCATCTTTTTTATACTAAACCAAACAAATATATCACATTTAATAAATCAAGCACTAGTAATTCTTTATGAAGTGATTTTTGTGGTCAAAATACTAGAAAAATGGGATATTTTCAATTTTGCAGATTTTCACAGGATTCGGCTGATATATTAATTTTCCTAATAAAATAAAGGATACCACATCATAATGTCGGTTGATTTTTGTATCTGGGTACTATAACAATGTAAAAAGGGAATAATAATATGTTCCTTCTACCTACTGATCAACAAATAAATAGCAAAATATTAGCCCTACCCCTCTAAAAAAAAACACGTAAAATTTGATGAAAGTCGGTTTATTTCCTTAGAAACATGGTCAGGCAGGGTGAAATATTTATTTGCCCTGTATGATCTGTTAATTCTTTATTTAAACAAATCATATGAACATCATCTAAGAGGGTTTAAATTCTACCAATGTCAGAAAACATGAACTAGAGGCTCCCAGGAGCCTGTATAGCTCACCTGGGAATAATAACATCAGTCAATAAAACTTAATAAAAAAATAACAAATGTAGCCCTCGTCATTGCAGACCCTGTCTCCAAAATAATTTGGGCAGGGGTTCCCCCTTTAATGTATGTTATCAACATTGCTATAAAAAACATAAATGACAATGAGTCTCAAAATTTAGCTTTTGCTACTTCACATTTTGTAATAGAGTTGCTTCCCTTTGATTATTTGAGTAACCAAAAGCAGTGAAAAAAAATGCATTTCAAGAGGAATAACTCTTCACATAGATGTCGGACATTTTCAACTGTGGAATTTTTTTGTAGATCTTGACATGCTGAACATTTTTGCAGTTTAAACTTCACATCTATCTATTATAGTTTTTGAAATAAAGGACGAAAAGTATTAAAATTTTGGAAATTTGAAAAAAAAAAAAANATAACTCCAAAATGGGATTTACTTCAAAATTGCAGGGTAGGTAGATCTTGATATGCTGAACATTTTTGCAGTTTCAACTTATCATCTATCTCTTATAGTTTTTGAAATAAAGAGAGAAAAGTATTACAATTTTGAAAATTTGATGACGAAAGTACAATAACTCCAAGATGGGTAATAAGATTATCTGCAAAATTGCAGAGTTGGTAGATCTTATCATGCTGAACATGTTTGCAATTCAATTATCATCTATCTCTTATAGTTTTTGAAATAAAAAACGAAAAGTATTAAAATTTTGTTTAATTATATAAATAGAAAGTCATACAAAAAAAAAATGTATTTGGAAGTAAAATATATGAGATTTAAAATTTAATCATACATATAATTATTGGTAATATAACACATTGGTAATATAAACTATTTAATATAAATTGTATTATCCTATTACTTTACCGACTAATCTATCATTTATATAAATAACTTGCTTATAAAATATAAGATTACAGAAGTTAATCACATGAATTTGCACAAAAGTCATTCAAATAATAACACGATACTATTCGTGTATCATGCGTTCGTTTCGTGTATCGTTCGTTTGTTTCGTGTATCATGCGTTTGCTTTGTGTATCGTGCGTTCGTTTCGTGTATCGTGCGTTTGCTTCGTGTATCGTGCGTTCGTTTCGTATATCGTGTGTTTTTCGTGTCGTTCGTGTGAAGCATTTTCCGTTCGTTTCGTTTGCGTTTTTCGTTCGTTTGCATTTCGTGTGTAGTGTAAACTTATACGATCCAGGGTCTGTATCTCTTATAGTTTTTGAGATAAAGAGTGAAAAGTATTAAAATTTTGAAAATTTGATGAAAAAAGCACAATAACTCCAAGATGGGTAATCAGATTTTCTGCAAAATTGCAGGGTTGGTAGATCTTATCATGCTGAACATATTTGCAATTCAAACTTATCATCTATCTCTTATAGTTTTTGAAATAAAAAACGAAAAGTATTAAAATTTAGAAAATTTGATGAAATAAAGGGCAATAACTCCAAGACGGGTACTCAAATTTTCTTCAGAGTTGCAGGGTATGTATATCTTGACATGCTGAACATTTTTGCAGTTTCAACTTGTCATCTATCTCTTATAGTATTTGAAATAAAAAACGAAAAGTATTAAAATTTTGAAAATTTGATGAAAAAAGGGCAATAACTCCAAGATGGGTAATCAGATTTTCTTCAAAATTGCAGGATAGTTAGATCTTGCCGTGCTGATCATTTTTACCCTGTCAGATTTCTGATATCATTAACGGTAGCCGTGCTGATCATTTTCACCCTGTCAGATTTCTGATATCATTAACGGTTTTTGAGTTATTACCAAAAACGCACAATTTTACCATATGTTCTATTTTTAGTAACAGCGGCCATGTTGATTAGTGCACGGTTTCACCGGACACAATTTTGAAACTAGACACACTAGTGACGATTCAGACAAAGTTTGGTTCCAATTGGTCTGGTAGTTTCAGAGGAGAAGATTTTTTAAAAAGTTTACGACGTACGACAGACGACGACGACGGACGCCAAGTGATGGCAATAGCTCACATGACCCTTCGGGTCAGGTGAGCTAAAAATGGGTAATTTCAGATTTTCAGAATTTCTACAGAATATTCCTTATTGGCCAGGTTAAGCTGCTTTATGGGAATTTTTGTCCAATCAATATAGTTTTATCTGAATGATGAATGTATTAACATATATTTTAAAAACCATTAACCCTATATATGCATATTATGATGCCCATTTTAGCTAAATTCCACCCCTTCCTCTACTTGAAAACTGGGACAAATATACATGATATGCTCAATATTTTCATATTTCAGTTTTTTTTAGAGGGGTAGGGCTAATATTTCCCTATTGTGTTGTTAATCAGTAGGTAGAAGGAGCATAATTATTTCCTTCTTACATTGTTATAGTACCCAGATACAAAAATCAACCATCATTATGATGCGGTATCCTTTACTTTATTAGTAAAATTAAGATATATGCAGAATCCTGTGAAAATCTGCAAAATTGAAAATATCCCATTTTTCTAGTATTTTGACCACAAAAATCACTTCATAAAGGATTACTAGTGCTTGATTTATTAAATGTGATATATTTGTTTGGTTTAGTATAAAAAAGATGGCAGTTTAGTACGAAATATTTTTTTATCTAAACTTTTAAGGGAAAAATGTCTTTTTTTGTCATTTCAGGTAGGTTTTTCACGTGACAAAATTAGATAGCCACAAAGTGCATATATCTTGTATTCAATTAAAAGTTAATACTATAAGCTTTCATTTGATACCATATTGATATACTTTCAAGACTGTTTAGTATACATTTAATGCTCGCAAAGACAAAAATTGAAAAAAATCAAAAATCCTCAAAAAGCTGCAACAGGGTGTAAATATTAGCCTCAAACGGCAAGTTCATCCCAAAATTTTCAATGCCAACATGTTTTTTCTTCAAGAGGATATATAGGAGGACTTAAAACAATATGTTAACATGGAAGGGGGGGGGTGTACAGGGGGTTATGCTAGCCCACAGACTAATACTGATGAGAAAATATTATGCGATTTTCGGCAGGGTAAGGGGTAATATTTTGCCACTAGAAGCCCTATACAGGGTGGTACTAGAACAAATTTTATTTTAAAATGTCTCCATAGCATAACTTCACACGACAGATGTATAATTTGGTTGTCAATTTATATTATGAAAAAGATATTACGCACTTTGGGCTGAATAGAGCTAAAATCGGCAAAAATCATAATATTCCATTTTTCTGCAATCTACACTACAAAGCATGTTTTTTGGTGATGTAATGGGTTTGATTTTCCATAATTTATGCAATAGTTTTAATATATCCATTATAAAAATATCATCAAAGTTGTGTAATATTTTGTCTATTGAAAACAAAAGGCAAAAAATCTCGTTTTTATGTAATTTTATCAGGGGTAGGGATAGATATTTTGCCTCCTACGATTACTGAACTTCATAAAATATTAATAACTTGTATTCATTTGAACGATAATATAATCAGCTATCCACTAAACCCCAGATTTTATATTTTAATAGTTGTTCATAAGCTACAAGACCTCAGCAACAGTGAAGAATGAAAAAATCTGAAAATCCGGCAAAATTGTCAAAAGGATGTAAAAAAGGGCTCAAAAATGTAAGTTCATCCGAAAATATTAAATGTTAACATGTTTTTTTTTCAAGAGGATATATAGGAGGACTTAAAAAAATATGTTAACATGGAAGGTGGGGGGTGCACGGGGGGGTTATGCTAGCCCATGTACTATTTGCTTTGCATAAAAAAGCCCAAAAGTAAATTTTGCCTAAAAATAAAGCAAAAAAAAAGTAAACTTGAAAATGAAGAAATTATTTTTTGGGTGCATGTAGGTAGGTTTTTAGAGAGTAGGTCGATAAACAGCATGCTGTTGTGCATGTAAAAATGGATGCAAAAATAGGTAAAAATACATGCACCAGAAGCTCATTCAAATGCTGAAATCCTAGGAGCTTCCGGGGGGCTATGCTCCCTTGGTCCCCCCGGCCATCTGTTGTGATTCCTGAATCATCTGTCGTTCAAAAACAAAATGAAAACCCCGAGTATATTTACGTGGATAGTGCCCTTTGGTCAGACACACCTTTAAGTTTAAAAAGATTTTAGTAAAGAATCAGGGGACCTTGCATCAGGTAAAAATAAGAAGTATGCTGATAAATAAATCCATAAACAATTACTTTTCTAATTCAAAGTCAAACTGATTTAATAGGACATTGGTTTCATGTTTGTGTTCGTGTTATAAAAGTATGGCCATGGTTCTGAAACTATTTAAAAAAAAAAAGGAAAACGTCCCTGTGTAATTAAATGCAAACCAGGCACTTACTAAACTTCCACATTTTAGAACAAGTTCTCCTTGTTTTAATATATCCCTCGATTCTGTCATGTTTAAGATTAAAAAGTATTCATGTCACTTTCTAAAACTCAAACCAGGAAGTACAAATTTGTTTTGAACAGTCAGAAATCTGTTCATGTCCGGTTCCGTCTTCCATTTTATTATAAAAAAAACAAAACGTTTTATTGACCAAGAATCTTAGGATTTCCCCCAAATTTCCCAAAATTGAAAATGTGACTGTGAGCTTCCAGTTAAATAAATCTCAAAAACAAGCGAAGGTCTCAATACAGACGATGTTAATAGTATGAATAAACGCAAACTCATACAAGGGTAGGAACAAATTGATAAAAGACAGTTCCGCATGATGACAGTCGAAATTTAATGTGGGGGAAAAAGGGGAACTTGCTCGGTTCTATTCTCAACAAGAAAAAACATAGCAAGTTTGCATTCTCTGACCTACATTTAATATCAATTCACCCTGGATCAGTTCGTCCTTATTTTGATTTTTAGTAAAGTATAAATAATGTATGGCTTTGAAGTCTATGCAAGTTGAATTGTAATTGCATTGCATATTCGAGAGTGGGCATTGACATTTGTTTACAAACTGTAGAGAATATTTTATCGAAGAAAATTGCAACCTCCCTGATGGGATTCGATCCCAGGATCTGTCGCATTGTAAGACACCGCTCTACCAACTAAGTTAAAGGAGATCTAATCTCGTTGAAATTAGGATTCTGAAAATTTTTTCTGTCTATATCTTCATCCTATACAGACAGAAAATTTCTTTGGAATCCTAATCTCAAGGACATTATAGGAGATCTAGCTCCACTTATGCAGTTAGTGCAAGTGGCTATGACCCTACTACAGTTCCTATAACCTTGGTTAGAGGAGTATACAGTACAGTTAGAGTCATAGCGTGATAAATCACTGTGATAGAATATCACTCTTCTTAGTGATACTGATATAGTTTTTGTTCTGTTTAATCTATTTACTTATTTTGATATGCCTTTTGGGTGATACTCATAGTAACTAACACTCTAAAATGTAAAGCATATCTGCCAACCCTCCCGTTTTGTGCGGGAGTCTCCCACACAAACGACGAAATTCCGGGAATCTTTTGCTTGCCGGTCTGCTCCCGCATTCGGATATTTTAACCCGCAATGATCCGCATTCATACTTCTCGGGATTTTTCATTACTGTCAATAGAAGTAAACAAACAATGGGCGATCATTTGAAAACTTTGGTGAGTAGTTTTTATGTTCGATTTATAAGTAATCGAAAATCATTTCTGCCATGTCAACTCCAACAAGAAAGAGGTCTTTGTCTGGACCAAGCGGCAGTGTAAAAAAGAAGAAATATAACTGCAAATTTCAAGTAGATTGGATGAAGGATTTTCAATTTTTACAACCAAGTTCACTCGGCAATGAATCTTGATTTTGCACATTATGTTCAGTCAACTTTTCGGTTGCTTCTGGTGGTTTGTACGACGTTAAAAGGCATGCTAAGTGTGCAGGGTTTTTGCTCCCCTTATTTTACTGCCGAATTTCGGCCGCATTCCCAATGAAAAATATGGTCCATTTTTCCCAAAATCGGTCAGATTATTCCCAAACTGATTGGAGTTATTGTCGACAAAAATCCAGATTTAGTAACCGTTTCCGGAAACGTTTTTTTCTATATTACGCGATTACATATCCGGTCATCTGTAAGCTTTTTCTGTACACTCGATCGTCGTTCTTTTTTGACATAAACATGTGTCACAACAGTAAATATTACCTGAATAAAAACAAAGCCTAAAGAGGCAAAACAAACACGGTCAATTGATTCTTTTTTTGTGACAACGAAAAAGAAGAAACCCAAGGAAAATGATGATGAAATCAGCGTTTCTGAAGTTGACTCGATGTCAAACTCACGGCGAGGATACTGACTCAGTGTTGCTACTCTTATCTTTTATTACAGACAGCATAAATAACGTTAAAAATTCAGAGTTGGATGAAAATCATCCAACACTCGTTAAGCAGGATATGAGAAGGCTTAGTTCACTTAAGTATGAGCAAAGTTTTCCCAGGTTATCCTCATTATAGTTGTATTAAATCATATCAGGTTATTTGTGTAAATATTGTGAACTTTTTCAAACTGATCCCACTAATTCATTCATCCTTTACTTGATGAATATCATCCCTGTCTCTATGGAAAGGAGCTTTTCATATATGAATTTGATTAAAACTCTTCTGAGGTAAAGATTGACCCAAATGAATATGGAAGCTTTTGATATGATCCATGGAAAGAAAGAACAAACTGTCAGATGAGATAGTAATCTTGACACATTAGTGGACGAATTCAAAGATGAAAAGGTTGTAATTGAGTGAAATAAATCTTTACTACAAAGTTATTTTGTTTATTATTGCCTAAGTTAATTTCAAATTCATATTTTGTCGATAAAAATGTCGATAAAATTTCCCAATTTAGGTTAGGTGGCAATTCCCAATAGAGCCAGCAAAAACCCTGGTGTGAAACTCACAATAAGGTAGTGGAGGCTCAAAAAACTACAAAATCGATGGGTTTTTTCTTCCAGAAACCAAACAATAAATTTGACAGTCAACTTATCATGGCTGAATCTTTGTTTAGTAATTTTGTGGCAGAACACAACTTTCCATTTGTTGTTGCTGATCTTTTTACTCAGTTGCATTCTAAACTTTTTCCTGACAGTAAAATTGCATCAAAATTTGCCTGCAAGCGTACCAAGTGCACACAAATTATTAAGAGAGCAATAGCACCCAGTCTTGAGGACAAAGTTGTACAGATGTGTCAAATACAACCGTTTTCTATCCTTTGTGATGAAAGTAATGACAGTAATTCTAATTTAATCAATTACAATGAAAGTAATCGGACCCATCTCTGCTCAAGAACCACTGGATGGATTGGAATCATACTTGGCAGAAATGTTCCTGACAAGGTTCTGATCAATTGTTGTTACTTTTTGTTCCGATCGGTTATCCAGTATGGCTGCCAGGGGCCATAATAGCCTCTGATTGGCTGAAATTTCAAAGATCTTCTTCTCCGATACAACATGGAGGATGGAATTGTAAGTTGTCAAGAATGATCATTGCAAGATGCTAACCAAGTGTTGTTACTTTTTTGGCTGATCGAAAATCCAAGATGGCTGCCAACGGCAAGTCATAGTTTAATGTATGACCCTATGGGAAATATAAAAAAAAATTCTCAAGAACTACTGAAGGGATTATTGGAACCATACTTGACAGAAATGTTCCTTACAAGGTCCTAATCAAATGTTGTTACTTTTTGTTCTGATCGGCCATCCAACATGGCTGCCACAATGAACCCAGGTGAGCGATTACAGGCTCCTGGGAGCCTCTAGTTCAACTTACCTCAAAAATCTACCAAGGATCCGTTACTTGTTCCCCAAGAATTGCGTAACGTCGATGTTCATCCCGAAGGTTCCGTTATGGATATACACCGTGTGCCAATTGTAAACATTGGAACTGAGGAAAACTTGTTTAATGCACTGGACAAATGCTTAAGGTGATATATTTTTTTTTAAAGCCATAATATATTTCGTAGTGTAAATACAAAAGCATGTCAACAATATAGGCATAATTACTAAAAAAAAACATCATGTTTGATAATAGGTGACATTCATCATTGTGATGATTACTGATCACAAAACAATGAACATTAAATCATCGGACAGTAAAATAAATTGCACACACTCTTACCTATACAGTTAATTGGGTACAACAATTATTTCCTTAAAATTATGTATTCAAATTTTATATTTTCAGTTCTAGAGTAGAGCCATTACGTGGAGTAATGTAGTTGGTTTTGCTTCAGACAATTGTAATGTGATAAAGGGTAAATCCAACTAAGTTTTGTCCAGAATTCAACAAGTACAGCCTAACATTATGAAAACAGTTTGTATAGATTATAACAATGAATTGAAGAAATAAAGTATATTTATTAACTCTTATTGGTGTTTTGTAGATGTATATAGTGTACAGGTCATATATTTGGGCTGAAAATGTCATTCGCACAAAATCTCCCCCTCAGCTGTCATAGCTGAGTGGGAGATCTCCCTCATTGAAGGTTTCAGAGGTTGGCAGGTATGTAAAAGATATTTTGAAGATATATTTAATAGAACAAAAGATATATCAATATCACCAAGATGAGTGATACGTCTATCACAGTGATTTATCACAATATATCTCTGACTGTACTGTACTTGTTACACTCCCATGACCTTAAGAATCATCATACCTTGATGACCTTATCTTAATTACCAACATTCAACCTGACCAGATTTCCAATTCTGACCCTCATTGCTTATTTAGATAGAGGTCAGTGTAGCAGTAGATCATATTTTATCTCCTTTTGTTCAGTTGGTAGGTTTCGGGTCAAATCGGCATCTATCTAAATAGTCAACTCGGCACTTACTCAAATCGGGACCTACGTTTGGTCAATTCGGCATAAATATTAAAGAAATATAGTAATAATAAAAATATTTATAGGATTTAAAAAAAAAGAAAGTTGGGTTAGATAAACTTTCAAAATTTCAAACAACAGCTGCATACAGTGTGCAAACTAGGTCCATCCTTGACAATCTTTATGCACTTCAATGTGAGCAGTGTCAACGATGGCAGCATCGTATGCAATACTGGTAAGAGTCTTTTTTTAAATTATTTTTGGCAAAATATAAATATTTCATTTTCAAATGATTTTGTATTGGAAACAAATATACTTTTAAGGGTAATTTATTTTTGAATAAATAATTAAATTAAACAAATCAATTAACGTAATTTGCTTAATTTTATGGATTCAATTATTGTTATACCCCCACTCGTAGAGAGGGGGCTATATTACAATCACCTTGTCCGTCCGTCCTTTCACACTTTCGTAACAGATATCTCAGCTTCTACTGGAAGAAATGATTTTATATTTGATATATGGCATTGGCATGGTGACTTGTACCGTGTCTGCCCTTTCCAGGTTTACCGCACATCTACTTCCTGTTTACCGTGCGACTTACAAATGAACGAGTGGGGGTATTCTTAGCATGATGTAGCGTGCAACATCTTGTTTATCTAAATAACGAACTAATGATATCTGTGATTTGTGATTATAAAAGTTTCATAATTGTGGTATAATTAATGTAAATATGTTTGATTATCACAAATATTCATTCATTCACATGCATTTTTATACATTCAAATATTAAACACTAAAATATCAATAAAATGATGATTTTGAAATGTACAATTTTTTAAAATTATTATTATACATACATTTTGTAGGTGCCGAATTGACCAGGTGCCGATTGAACTAGGGGCCGAAATGACTATCTTTAGGTGCCGAAATGACCAGGTGCCGAAGTGACTTGAATTCAGTTGGTAGAACGGTGAATTACAAAGCGAGAGGTCCCTGGATTGTATCCCATTTTTCAGAGATAAACTATGCTCTACTGTTTCAAAACATTTCTTAAAATTTCCTGATTATTGCTTTCTTTTCATTCTAAGAGGGTCATTCATGTATATATACTATAGGGTAAAAAATACTTTTATAACAATTTGTATGATGCAATGATTTTTTTTTAAATTTGATAATTCAGTGGTCAGGTTTATTGTGAACAAGGACCACAGATGAATTTGATTACTATATTTAATGGGATAATGTCATTACTCCGACACTCTATACTCCAACAGTCATTACTCCAACACTTATTACTCCGACCATCATTACTCCGACTCTTAATACTTCGACAGTGACCGATAGTCTTTGCAATTCTGGCGCTTTTAGCAATCCAAATGCAGTACGGGACTGCCCATTTAACTTAAAAGGGGCATGGTTTTTATCCCTGAGTCAGAAGTTTTTTTTGTATGCAGCGCTATTGTTTTTAAAGCTTTTCGGCACGGCCCAACAAAATATGTTTTACAAAAGAAAATATTATTTCATGTAGCTCGCTGGACGTTAAACATCAATCAATCTAATAAAAATGCTTTCTCTGATTAGTTTGTTTCTTCGATTCCCGTCATATTTTCCTCAAAATTCAGGATAGCAAAAATACATGGCCTACCTTTTCAAGTTATCAAGTCGTCTCATAGTTGAGCAACACCTACCTACCATTGCATCAGATGCATATGGAATTGGGTTTGTTGAAGAGACCCGTACAACTGACGACCAATACTGCGGGTGCATTGCAACAGTTTCAGACAGAAATTTCTTCACTTGCATTCGGTCGTACTCGTTGGGCTCGTAATTTTGTGTGGTTTTTTTTCCCCTTTAGATTGCTGTCTGTGCTCCCCGGGTTTGTATATAAAAAGGCCAAGATTGGATTTGGTTTTTTGTTGTTTTTATTTTCCTTCACTTCTTTATTGACGCCGCACAGGACACTTGTAAACACACATAAAATTAACAAATGTGCCAAGTTTGGTAGTATTCTGTTGGGTGTTTCTCGAGAAGATGATGAAAATATTGTTTCCCATAGAGTTTCAATAAAATTTTGACCTTCACAAGTGGTCATATAATTTTCTGGACTGTGTGTGTGCATCCCTCAACAAGGGAAAAGTGTCCAAAGTTTCTAATAAAAAGTTCCCATATTTCAGAGCAATATAGTAAAACATTTTAAATGGTATGGTCAAAAACATATGTCCTAAGCGACGTCACTAAGTAAACATTGATGCGCAGGAACACTGAAAACATAGTTTATCTAAATTTTCGACTATATCTTTTATTTTCGTCAATGAAATAAATATAATAATCAATTGCATGTCGTGAATATTGAATATATGATCACTCATGCCGAAACGCATTCAGATTAAACTCGTACTCGTAGCAAGTTCTGCACACTCGTTTAATCTGATGCGTTTTGCGGCACTCGTGATCATATTTTCAATATCCACTCCGTGCAATTATCCTATAGTTGTTTGGAGTTGCGATTAGATAAGATATGATGATACAGTCCGGGATGCATGTTCGGAGTATTAATAAGTGTCGGAGAAATAACTGTCGGAGTTATGACTGTCAAGAGTAATGACTCGACGTAATGAGACGACCCCTATTTAACTGATGTCAATTTGATATCAAATTAGAAATTTGCATTGAAGTCTACATGTATGTAGAATACCATAGATTATGCTTAGCTTGTCCTCCAAACATTTTCTTCATATTACAAATGCTAATCATTGATTGGTAAATTACATCATGTCCGTAATGTGATGTGCCATCAGCATCATGGCAACCATGTTGACGATCATCTAAATTTTAATTATGAAGATAATTTAAAGAAAAAAATATATGTCTTATTTAATCTGTTGAACAGTATTGAAATGATTTTGTGTCCCCCCCCCCCTTTCCTGGGAGGGCAATATTATTTTTATCCTGTCCGTCCATCAGTATGTCACAAAATTTGTGCTCTCAACTGATAACATTTTATATGGGAATCCTCAATACTTGCTTATTACCATATAGAGATTTGCATATTCCTAAAGTGGTTTGATTGGATGTTTTCTGAAGGAGTTATTGGCCCTTTTTAACTTTGAATATTGCTTAAAAGAGATTGTTATTGCAATTACTCCTACATTTTAAATTGAAATTCTTAAAACTATGCATGCATATAGATTTTCATATTGATTTAGTAAATTGATAGAACCAGTTTTGAATGAGTTATTAACCTCTTTGAATGTCATCGAAAAGACAGGGTCCATCGTGGTTGTAATCGTATGGTAGAGAACTTTGCATTTATTCAAGGGGGGGTCGTGGTCGTGATCGTATAGTAGTTGGGTTTTCACTACCTATGCAATCAGTGCTTATTACCACTAATGTTGTGAGATCTAATCCCACTCAGGCGAGGTGTACATTTGTTGTACTCAATACAACATTATGCAATAAAGTTTGTCAGTCAGGCTAGGGACTTTGGCAGGTCTGTAGTTTTCTAAGGGCACTCCTTTTTCATCCACCAATAAAGTTTACCACCATCATAACCCTAACTCTAAGCCATTAAAAAGACAGGATATACCGTTGAATTTTTATGGGACACTCCTATGTATTAAATCAGTGTTTTATGGTGTCAGTTTGATATGCATTTTTTTCAACATTCTATAGCTTTGATTTTTAATTATTTTTCTTTTCAGATTACAATGTATTACGAAATATTTCAAGCTTTCTGCAGATACAGATGGTAAGTGTTGATATAGGAAGGCTTTCATAGATAATTCTTTTAAGAAATATTTTTTTTATATTGGTTATATAAAACGTAGAAGTTAACTACATTTTTAGCTCACCTGGTCCGAAGGACCATGTGAGCTATTGTCATCACTTTGCGTCCGTCGTCGTACGTTAACTTCAATCTTCTGCTCTGAAACCACTTGACCAATTGAAACCAAACTTGGCAGGAATGTTTATTGGGTGATTCTCTATCAGGTTTGTTCATTTGGTTCTGATCTGAAATCCAACATGGCCGCCAGAGCCATAAATATGCATTCTTATTGGCTGAAATTTCAAAGATGTTCTTGTCAGAAACTACATGGCCAATGGAACTGTAACTGGATATGAATGTTCCTTGGATGGTCCTCTACCAAATTTGTAATTTTCATGCCGATCAGAAATCCAAGATGGCCGCCACTGCGGAACATAGTTTAACATAGAACCCTATGGGAAAAACAATCAAAGATCTTCTTCTCAGAAACAAGGGAGACAATTAAAACTGAAACTGTTCATGAATGATCATTGGATGGTCCTCTACCAAATTTGTAATTTTCATGCCGATCGGAAATCCAAGATGGCCACCACCGCAAGACATAGTTTAACACAGGACCCTATGGGAAAAACAGTGGAAAACTTCTCAGAAAAAAAAGAGACAATTAAACCAAAACTGTTCATGAATGATCATTGGATGGTCCTCTACCAAGTTTGTAATTTTCATGCCGGTCGGAAATCCAAGATGGCCGCCACCACAGGACATAGTTAGCTCACCTGACCCAAAGGGTCATGTGAGCTATTGCCATCACTAGGCATCTGTCGTCGTCGTCCGTCGTAAACTTTTTCAAAAATCTTCTCCTCTGAAACTACTAGACCAATTGAAACCAAACTTGGTTTGAATCATCACTAGGGTGTCTAGTTTCAAATTTGTGTCCGGTGATGCCGTGCACCAACCAACATGGCCACTGTTACTAAAAATAGAACATATGGTAAAATTGCAGGTTTTTGGGTAATAACTCAAAAACCGTTAATAATATCAAAAATCTGACATGGGGTGAAAATGATCAGCACAACAAGATCTACCTACCCTGCAATTTTGAAGTAAATCTGATGACCCATCTTGGAGTTATTGCCCTTTTTTCATCAAATTTTTAAAATTTTAATACTTTTCGTCTTATATTTCAAAAACTATAAGAGATAGATGTTAAGTTTAATTGCAAAAATGTGCAGCATGTCAAGATCTACCTACCCTCCAATTTTGAAGTAAACCTGATTACCCATCTTGGAGTTATTGCCCTTTATTCATCAAATTTTCAAAATTTTAATACTTTTCGTCCTTTATTTCAAAAACTATAAGAGATAGATGTTAAGTTTAAACACTAAAGATGTTCAGTGTGTCAAGATCTACCTACCCTGCAATTTTGAAGTAAATCCCTGCACCCATTTTGGAGTTATTGCCCTTTTTTTCATCACATTTTCACAATTTTAATACTTTTCGTTTTTTATTTCAAAAACTATAAGAGATAGATGTTAAGATTAATTGCAAAAATTTTCAGCATGTCAAGATCTAGCTACCCTGCAATTTTGAAGTAAATCCCATTACCCATTTTGGAGTTATTTCCCTTTATTCATCAAATTTTCAATCAAGATCTACCTACCCTGCAATTTTGAAGTAAATCCCAGCACCCATTTTGGAGTTATTGCCCTTTTTTCATCAAATTTTCACAATTTTAATACTTTTCGTTTTTTATTTCAAAAACTATAAGAGATAGATGTTAAGATTAATTGCAAAAATGTGCAGCATGTCAAGATCTAGCTACCCTGCAATTTTGAAGTAAATCCCATTACCCATTTTGGAGTTATTTCCCTTTATTCATCAAATTTTCAATGTTACAAAATATAAATAAGTAGTTTTAATAATTGTTTAATTCAATTTTTTTTGCAGATAAATTTATTGAATAAAAATGAAAAAATGAAAATCAGAATTTAGCTTTTACACTAGGTCGGTCGTCTTTAGGTATGGTTTATGGTGTTTAACGCCACTTTCAACAAAATTTCAGTTATATATCGTGGCGGTCAGTATTATTGGTGGAGGAAACCGGAGTGCCTGGAGAAAACCACTGCACTGTCGCAAGTCACTAACAAACTTTATCACATAATGTTGTAGCGAGTACACCTCATCTCACCGGGATTTGAACTCACAACGTTATTGGTAATAGGCACTGATTGCATAGATAGTTGTAATTTGTAAATCCAACTACCATATGATCACAACCATGCCGATGCTGATGGCCCTTGTCATCTTTAGGAATATATAATACATATACTAATTTTATATTTAACCTTAATTACTGCAATTGATAATTGCATGGCAAGTCACTATTTGTTTGCATAGAGTGCAGACATAACACAGACATGCACCATATCATATGTTAGTCATAAAAAGTAAAAAAATGGTATTTAGCTTAATGCTATTAACTTTGATTTATTTAAATGTTGTTTTTTTTTAATGGCAGTAATGCACTCATCATTTTAAAGGCTTTACTGTTTTTTTTTTTTTATTCTAAGGGAGAATTAATGGGATTTTTAAAGTTCATTTACCCTTTTGGTGTCTTCAAGCTTGTCTTATTTTCATCTTTGTAATGTATTTTTAGCTCACCTGACCCAAAGGGTCAGGTGAGCTTTTGTCATCACTTTGCGTCCGTCGTCGTCGTCATCCGCGTCTGTAAACTTTTCATACTTTCATCTTCTTCTTTGAAACTACTGAACAGATTTGGACCAAACTTGGCAGAAATGTTCATTGGGAGGTCCTCTACCAAATTTGTTATTTTGGTTTAGATCGGAAAACCAACATGGCCGCCAGGGCCAATAATGTGTTCTGATTGGTTGAAACTTTGAAAATCTTCTTGTCAGAAACTACTCAGCCGATGGAATTGTAACATTATAGAAATGGTGACTGGATGGTCCTCTACTAAATTTGTTATTTTTGTGCCGATCGCATATCCAAGATGGCCGCCATGACTCGACTTAGTTTTAACATAGGACCCTATGGGAAAAA
>MJUT01033541.1:146078-157938 GCA_002080005.1 Gigantidas platifrons
AAAATGGCCACCGTCAGCGGCCATAGTTTTAACATAGGACCCAATGGGAAAATTGTTTAAAAGTCTTCTCCTCTGAAACCAGTCAGCCAATTTAAAGCAAACATGGCATGGATGTTCCTTGGGTAGTATATACTTTCAAAATTGTGTCCAGTGACCACAACCTTCATCCAAGATGGCTGCCATGAGCAGACATAGTTTTAACATAGAACCCTATGGGATTTGAATAGTAACTTAGATGTATTCGGCATGCAGACATTCTTAAGAGGACTTATTTATATCAGGTGAGCGATACAGGCTCACCTGAGCCTCTAGTTTAAATATTATTAAGCAAAATAAAGTAAAAGTAAAGCTCAGATTTGTATGAATAGTAATGGCAGCAAAAATAATTTTCCCAAAATTTTACCAGTGCAAAAAACATTACAGCCTTTTCAATTTCATGAGTATTTATTTTGCTTAGAACAAATACAGATATTTTTAATTTACCATATATTTGATATACAAAAAAAATGTAAATTTGCTGGTTCCAAGCAATTCATAACATACAATTTTTTTTTAATTATACATAAAGATTTTAATTTATTTGTATAAATTGAAGAAATCAAGTTTAAAATACACTAGAAAATGGACAATCTGATTAAAATCAGATCTCTCACTTGCTCCCCCTTTTCTGATATGTCGCAGCGTGGGAGATCTGAAGAAATCCCATTACGGGTCACATGTGAATGACCCAATGACATGACCTTTTTCGTCCAATGAAAATTCAGCTTCCGAGATCATGAAAGCGTAATATTCTAATAATAAACTGCTCCGATATGCAGTCCATCTTCTCTAACAATGATTTGATCATTTCTTGCTGCTCTCTTTTCAACGTTTCAACAGAAAACTGTGTGCAAATTGATTTCAGCACATCCTCATATTTATCATCCGCCATCTTTTCGACAAAACTGAAGCGTTGTTTGCTACGAGTAATCTGATTGGTCGAATAAGCTCACAACCCGTAATTACCATATCATTTAATATTCATGACATCGGGTCATTCACATGTGACCCGTAATGGGATTTCTTCAGATCTCTCACGCCACGACATATCAGAAAAGGGGGAGCAAGTGAGAGATCTGATTTTAATCAGATTGGAAAATGGATTCATAAACTTGAATATATTTTGTAAAATCAGGTTTAAGTATTAGTTCAACTCTGATATTTATATAGTAAAACCTGTCTAAACAGAACTGTGAATAGACCAGGAAATCCTGTATAAAACTAACTTGATATAAAGTCCCAAATGAAGGAAATTTACCTGTATGAGGGCCCGGGTGGCTCAATGAGTTAGGTAGTTGGATTACCAAATAACTCATACAAGCCTATCACCAATACGGCGCAGGTTCGTGCCCGGCTTTGTAAATTACAAAAAAGGGTGCACTCGACTCGTAGCCGCAAGTGATAAAGTTGATCAGTTGCTTGCCCATCATGCATGGTCGGTGGTTCTCTCCGGGTACTCTGGCTTCTTTTACCACTAAAGCTGGTCGCCATGATATAGCTGAAATATTGCTGAAAGTGGCATTAAGCACCAAAAATTCAAATTCAAATTCTACCTGTATGTTAATTTAATCTGTATATACCGAACATCTGTCTATCAGGAATTCAAAAGTTGGTACCAAGAAGGTTTGGTGAAGGCAGGTTTCACTATATATATTTTTTTTCTTTTATTTACCTATTTTCCATTTATGTTACTTGAACAAAACATGCATGGTTGTCTATAAATACAGCCAGTCATTTTTAGCTCACCTGACCCAAAGGGTAATGTGAGCTATTACCATCACTTTTCGTCCGTCGTCTCTCTACCGTCGTCCGTCCGTCAACATTTCACATTTTAATCTTCTCCTAAAAAATACTGGGCCAATTGCAACCAAACTTTGGTGGAATGGTCTGTGGATGGCCCCCTTGATGGCTGCCAAGCTAAAAATAGAAAAAAGGGGGGATGAAATTTCAATTGTCTATTGCTGCTTTAGTATAAGTTAAAATGAGCTCAAATTTTAACTGCAGCTACATGGCAATGAGTAGTTTAACATATATTACGGGTTTTTCTGTGAAATTTTTCTTTCAGCCGATTTCTACCGATTATGCAAATTAGGCATATTTTGTACTTTTTGTCCTTTATTTCAAAAACTATAAGAGATACATGTTAAATTCAAACTGCATACATGATCAGCATGTCAAGATCTACCTACCCTGCAATTTTGAAGTAAATCTGATAACCCATCTTGGAGTTATTGCCCTTTTTTCATCAATTTTTTATTTTTTATTTTAATACTTTTCGTCTTATATTTCAAAAACTATAAGAGATAGAGGTTAAGATTAAATTGCAAAAATGTGCAACATGTCAAGATCTACATACCCTGCAATTTTGAAGTAAATCCCATAACCCAGTTTGGAGTTGTTGCCCTTTTTTCATCAAATTTTCAAAATTTTAATACTTTTCGTCCTTTATTTAAACTACAAAAATGTGCAGCATTCCAAGAAACACCTACCCTGCAATTTTGAAGTAAATCCCATTACCCATTTTGGAGTTATTGCCCTTTTTTCATCAATTTTTTTTTTTAATTTTAATACTTTTCGTCTTATATTTCAAAAACTATAAGAGATAGAGGTTAAGTTTAATTGAAAATATGTGCAGCATGTCAAGATCTACATACCCTGCAATAATCAAGGAAATCCCGTTACCCATTTCGGAGTTATTGCCTTTTTTTCACAAAATTTTCAAAATTTTAATACTTTTTGTCCTTTATTTCAAAAACTATAAGAGATAGATGTTAAGTTTAAACTGCAAACATGTTCAGTATGTCAAGATATATCTACCCACAATGTTCAAGGAAATCCCATTACCCACTTTGGAGTTATTGCCCTTTTTTCATCAAATTGTTTGAAATTTTAATACTTTTCGTCTTATATTTCAAAAACTATAAGAGATAGATGTTAAGTTGAAACTACAAAAATGTTCAGTATGTCAAGATCTACATACCCTGCAATTTTGAAGTAAATTTGATTACCCATCTTGGAGTTATTGACCTTTTTTCATCAAATTTTCAAAATTTTAATACTTTTCGTCTTATATTTCAAAAACTATAAGAGATAGATGTTAAGTTGAAACTGCAAAATTATGCAGCATGTCAAGATCTACCTACCCTGCAATTTTGAAGTAAATCCCATTATCCAATTTTAGAGTTATTGCCTTTTTTTCATCAAATTTTCAAAATTTTAATACTTTTCGTCCTTTATTTAAAAAACTATAAGAGATAGAGGTTAAGTTTAAATTACAAAAATGTGCAGCATGGCAAGATCTACCTACCCTGCAATTTTGGAATAAATCCCATGACCCAATTTTGGAGTTATTGCCCTTTTTTCATCAAATTTTCAAAATTTTAATACTTTTTGTCCTTTATTTCAAAAACTATAAGAGATAAATGTTAAGTTTAAATTACAAAAATGTGCTGCATGTCGAGATCTACCTACCCTGCAATTTTGAAGTAAATCCCATTACCCAATTTTGGATTTATTGCCTTTTTTTTCATCAAATTTTCAAAATTTTAATACTTTTTGTCCTTTATTTCAAAAACTATAAGAGATAGATGTTAAGTCTGAATTACAAAAATGTGCAGCATGTCAAGATCTACCTACCCTGCAATTTTGAAGTAAATCCCATGATCCAATTTTGGAGTTATTGCCCTTTTTTCATCAAATTTTCAAAATTTTAATACTTTTCGTCCTTTATTTCAAAAACTATAAGAGATAGATGTTAAGTTTAAACTGCAAACATGTTCAGTATGTCAAGATCTATCTACCCGCAATGTTCAAGGAAATCCCATTACCCATTTTGGAGTTATTGCCCTTTTTTCATCAATTTTTTTGAAATTTTAATACTTTTCGTCTTATATTTCAAAAACTATAAGAGATAGAGGTTAAGTTTAAATTGCAAACATGTTCAGTATGTCAAGATCTATCGACCAAGATGGCCCCCACAGCCGAACTTAGCTTAACATAGGACCCTATGGGAAATTCACATAAAAATCTTCTTGTCTGGAACCAGTTGCTCAATTGGAACCAAACTTTGATAAAATATTCATTGGATGGTCCTCTTCCAAATTTGTGTCTGGTGGTCCTGCCCTCTGACCAAGATGGCTGCACAGCTGAACTTAGTTTAACATAGGACCCTATGGGAAATTCACATAAAACCATCTTGTCTGGAACCAGTAACTCAATTAGAACCAAACTTTGATGGAAAAGTCATTCGTTGGTCCTTTTCCAAAATTGTGTCCGGCAGTCATGCTCTCCCACCAAGATGGCCACCACATTGCAGTTGCGTTGTTATTGAAAGCAGCTTTGATCCAGGTGAGCGATTACAGGCTCCTGGGAGCCTCTGGTTTTTGTTGCTTTTTGCATGTACATTTTGTACTTTCATTTCTTCAGAAGATTTTTGTATGATTGTACATTTATATATAAGATAGCATGTCTATGCATGTTGCACGGACTTGATTTTGTTTATACATTGTAATGCCAATATTTTGTGTTGTTGATTGGACCATCACTGCTCCACCTATTGTTGTATCCTTTGAGAAAAGAGGTTATTGTAAAGAAATTAGGTTAATTAGGAATGCATGTTCCGTGATTGTCTCAAGGGTGGCTTAAGTCTGTCTTTTTTATTCTTAGCTACATTTTCGTTTGCTTTTTTATACATCATAACAAGTTGAGCATCTTTACACCTGTATTCAAAACTGTGCCACTTTGGTCTCTACTCAGTAAATTCAGTTCATCTTAAGTAAATAAATTGAAATTTATTATGCAATATTTGTGATTACAATACACAGGTCTATTTCCAATTTAGTTATCATTCTTCTAATTGTCCCAGAGTTATCTCCCTTAATTGAAAAATGACAAATTTGTGGTTTTTGTGCTCTATCTTAAGTATCCATTGGACAAATGATTTGAAATTTCTGCACAATATTTAGACCACAGTACACAGGTCAAGTTTGCTACCAAGATGATTATCACATGCAATCCTATTCAATAAAAAAAAAGATTGGATTCAACATCAGATATAAGATTAGAAATAGGAATTGTGTGTATTTTTCGGCACTTTTAATAATATTTTAGTTTTAGTTACATTTGTGATGATCGGTTTTGTTAATGGAGGAAACAGGAATAGTCACAAAAACCCAAAGACCTTCCATAAGGTACCAGCCCCGACCACTCAGTACTGACATGAACTTTAGAAAACAAGACATTTTATTGATGATATGTAAATTATTTTTTTTTATCTTTACAACAATAATATCTAAGGTGGTACAAACATATTACTGCTGATTTCTAAAGTTTCTAGGTAAAATGTGGCAGGTCTGTGGTTTTCTCCGGATATTCCAGTTTCCTTCATCAATAAAACTGACCGCCATGATATAACTGAAATATTGTTGAAAGTGTCGTTAAACACCATAACCCTAGCCCCTAACCCCAACATTAAATTTTCTTGTTTTTATTCTTTACACACAATAATATTTAAGGTGATAAAAACAAATTATCGCTGATTTCTTATGTGTGACGTTATATTGATGTCACCTTTGCAAATTCTTGATTGACATCTATCATGGATATGTTTTGCTTGAAATGGATTTCTCATTTCTTCTCGAACCGCAGGCTTTGCCTTCAATGTGATATTGCAATTAGAAATCCATTCTCACAAAACAAATCCACGATAGTATATACTTGTTGTGCAAAATGTAATTTATGCAGGTTAATAATACATGTAATGATAATATACATTTTATTCATTGGTGAATGCTTTGAAAAGAATGTAATTGGATATTGTAGGGACATCCACACCTCTGAACAATGAGTCTGATACAGGATTGAATGGTACGTAACTACCGGTACATTCTACTTCATTGCTATTATTGTTCAGGTGTTGGATATAAGTTATATTATTCAAATGCATGCTGCCTGGTAGAGCTAGTGACCAATACATTTTTTTAGTGTATAGAAGAAACCAATTAAAGAATACACCACTATCAAGTTCAGAGACTATTAATAGTTACTGTTGAACACACAGTTGAAAGGTCACAAATTTAACATCTTTGTTAAATTACAACATTCCAATATCTTGTAATGAAAACTCTATTGAATTTACAACTACAAAACATGCATTTGTAATTGTAATTGAATAACTTGAACTTTAAGTCTTAAGACGACATTTATTGAACAAATTGGAAAGTGATATATGGAGAAACTGTAAGAAAAAAAAACTTTAAAAAGTCATGTTTAGTTGAATAAACATTGACAAGACACATAGTGGACTCTTCTATGAATAAATATGTGGTAGCTAATTACAGCTACCATTAATGAATTTTCCTGCACATGGTTCATGGAGAAAATGCTATTGACTTTAAATTTATAGAGAAAAGGATCAAGAGATTTAACTGTTGTTCAACAAACTTAAGATCATTTTAGAAGCCAGTTCTTTTTTCTTTGGAGAAAACCTTTTTATATATCAATTCAGATATTAAAAATAAAATCCACTAATTCTTCTACACAATGTACATGTAAAGATCTGCAATAAGAAAATATGGCTAATTCTACTCAAGGAAATCTCGGAATTTCCAAAAAACGGAAGTGGAAAAAGAGATCGAAAACCAGCAGTTTTGATAATCAACAAATATATAACACAGGACAAATGCAAAAAATACAAAGCACCAGAAATTCAGCTCTTGTCGTCAACAACAGATATGTAGATCATGCTAGAAATCTTGCAACGGGTCAATTTAAAGAAGGAAATCAGTTTCAAAATGTACCACAAGTTGTAAACTATGGATATCAATCAAACATACCTTTTGGTCAGACACAGACAGGCCAAGGTAGTGGTCCAATTTTTGTACCAAGGAATGTACGAGTAAATTTTTCTACTGGTAATCACCATGGATTTGATAGTGGAATGAGTGAACCACTAAATGCAAATTTTCTAAATCCACAAGGTTTCATTCATGACATTACCAGTACTTCACAAAATCCAACTTTTGTAACCCAAGACATAAATTTTTACAACAAAAACAATCATTCATTGTCACAATGTCAGCAGAGTCATCACCCAAACCTTTGGCAACAGAATTTCAGACTTTCAAATGAGCAAGGATTTAACAACATCAGGAACCAGTCACAAAGCACTATGTCTGTTCCTCAAACTGGAAACTTGAGTGATCGGTTGAAATCTTCTTCAACTCTTAGCCAAGGTCAAAGTGTCAATTTTAGACCTCAAAATTTCACCAATCAGCAAAGCACAAGGAACCAGTCACAAAGTTCTGTGTATATTCCTCAACGTGGAAATTTGAGTGACCAGCTCAATTTTTCTTCAACTCAAGGTCAAAGATTTAATTGGTTGCCTCAAAATTTCACAAATCAGCAAAACACATGGAACCATTCACAAAGTCCTGTGTGTGTTCCTCATAGTGGAAGCTTAAGTGATCAGTTAAATTGTTCTTCAACTCATAACCAACGTCAAAGATTTAATTTTATACCTCAAAATTTCACAAATCAACAGAGTTATAATACATGTACTGTTAATCCAATATCTCAACATCAACCATGGCTCTGGGACAGGGATAAGCCAAGTCAAACAGTTGTAGAGAAGAACAGTTCTTCTACATTAATAATTCCTAAATTGAAAAACCTTAGTATAACTGTAAACAAAACTGTGTCTGTAAAAATGGAGAAAGCTACGATAAAAACACAAAGTCTGACTACTAAACAGAAACAGTACATGGGTAATGAAGCACGACAACAGTGTGAAGCTGACCATGAAAAAAATCAGTCTACAGAGATTATAACTTGTGATGAAGTGGATGACAATGAAACAGAATGTGGAAAACTAAAAAATGAGAAAACAAGTTTAGAACACAGTAAAATGTCTCAAGATATATTAAAATCGAGACCAGTTCAAGACCAGGGACAGAAGTTTTGTGTAGATTCAGATGATATGGATCAAGAAAAAGGGAAAGAATTAATTACAAATCTGACTTCTGGAAATAAAATATGTATTGCTAGTAATCCACCAGAGTTATATTTATCCTCAAAATCTACAACAGAATCTAAGCTTAAAGGCAATACACAATCAGATATAGGCAACACACAATCAGATATAGGCAACAAGCAATCCGATAATGGCAACAAGCAATCAGATAATGGCAACAAGCAATCAGATAAAGGCAACAAGCAATCAGAGAATGGCAACAAACAATCAGATAAAGGCAACAAGCAATCAGATAATGACAACACGCAATCAGATAAAGGCAACAAACAATCAGATAAAGGCAACAAGCAATCAGATAATGACAACAAGCAATCAGAGAATGGCAACAAACAATCAGATAAAGGCAACAAGCAATCAGATAATGGCAACAAGCAATCAGATAATGGCAACAAGCAATCAGATAATGACAACAAGCATTCAGATAATGGCAACAAGCAATCAGATAATGACAAGAAGCAATCAGATAATGGCAACAAGCAATCAGATAAAGGCAACAAGCAATCAGACAAAGGCAACAAGCAATCTGATAATGGCAACAAGCAATCAGATATTTACAATAACATTCCAATTGAAACATATGAAATTGTTAAGAACATAGATGCTCTTGTTAGCAAAATATCAAAAGAAAATATGAAATTTTTATCTGCTAATTTGGATTCATGTGAAAGAAAGGAAAAAGAACCTGCTCAAAATAACGGTAATGAACTTGCAAATACTAAATCTGTCAAAAGTTTAAAAGGGTCACCTTTGAAAATTAAAGGCAAAGCGTGTTCTGAAAGTGAACAAGTAGAAAGTTTGTTCATGGATACGCAATCTGAAATGGAAAAAGAAGAAGCTCAATATACCAGTAATAAGATTGTGCCGGTAAATACTAAATCTTCTGAACATTTAAAGGGATCACTTTTAAAACTGAACAGGTTTTCTCAAAATACAAAAATAAAACATTTATACATGGGTTCACAATCTGAAGTAGAAAGGAATCATGACAGTTCGTGCATGGATATACAATCTGAAGTAGAAAGAAGTCATGACAGTTCCTGCATGGGTTCACAATCTGAAGTAGAAAGAAGTCATGACAGTTCTTGCTTGGGTACACAAATTGAAGTAAAAAGAATTCATGACAGTTCTTGCATGAGTGCACAATCTGAAATAGAAACAAGACATGACATGAAAGCTGGATGTGATTTTCCACAACAGGCTTCCGTCATTCGTAAGTTCTGGACATGGCTTTTGCATTAATTATTTGCTTGATGTATAACTGGACTTGGTGGTGTAGAATAACAGTAGATTTGTATGTGTTTTTAATATCATTTTATACATATATATATATATCGAACAAATAGTGTCTATATAACATAAATAAACCCGTTTTTGACATGAAAAGAGATATTTCCAGTATACAGACTAAAAATAAAATACCATCAGTGGATGTAGTGAAGTTTATGATATTTGATAGAACTTTTTAGTTTATTAAAGTTGAATTAAGCTGTAATTAAGACATGTTATTAGCATCAATAGATTTAGATGACAATATAAATGTCACTAAAAATGTAAAGAATGATAACAATATTAAATGCCATGCCCCATGTTAATATAGATATCAAATAAAAATCCATATTTTTTTTATAAAAACAATATAGCACAGTAATCTTTTGGGTTAGTTGTAAATTCTCTTTGGCTTCATTGTATATATTTCTGGAATATGGATAACATGCTGAATTTATATTTTTAGATCTGAGATTTTGTGTAGGTCAAAGGTCAGATAAGTTTATGAAATTATATGTGTGTTTTTAAATCAATCACTACTCTTTTGTACACACTACATTGTTGCAGTTTAAATAACTTTTGGAGAGACTGAAGATCGTGTTGATTTTTTTGTAGATTGATAAAATTAGAGATTTTATGTAAAGGGTTAGGGTTATGGTGGTTAGTGTCACTTTCAACAATATTGCCGCTAGGTGTCAGGTACATGTACATTAAGTTTTACTCATGTCTCTATGTACTTTTAGCTATACGTCTCATGTTTTATTTCTGCTCGGTAGCTTAAGTTACTCATTACCAATCATTTTAAATTTATGCACGAGGTCAAGGACAGGCCAAGTTGGATTTTGATTTTACACCACCTTTGCCGTTCTTGGGTTATGCCCCTTGATTTTCCAAAAATACAAATTTTGGTTTCTGCTCGGTAACTAACTAAGTTCCCCCTTGTACAAATCATTTGAAATTTATATACAAGGTCAGGAACCATAAAAAGCAGGCCATGATCGATTTCAAATCATAATTTTGTATATTTGTTTTATTCACTTACAAGTATATTTTAACTACTAGTACCTTTAACACTATATATTTTGGTGGATTTTATATCATACAAACAATTATTGTAATCACCTCTGTAACTTAATTAACACACTAATGATTATTAGACTAATTATTTTTTGTGTGTATTAATCTACATAACTTAAAGGCATATTGTCTACCAAAACCGTAACCGTAAATTATTGTCGTAAATGGTTTGTTTAAGCTCTCATTAAACAGTTATGCTGCAAAAGATACGATTTGTGTTCTTTTTTTGACAAAAAAGACCCAAAATTATCATCATCGGAATTATTGTGATGGATAAAAAGAATTCAATTTATATTTATATTCATATGACCTGCTATGTGAACCCGTCTTGAGCATGTGCACTGTTTAGAAACAATACACAACATGTGGAAGAAAAGTGTCAACACATGGAAGAAAGCGGACTTTGACGGATTAAGAGATAAAGAGGAATAGAAGTGCAGTATCTTCCAAATGGAACAAATGCAGAATATATGTAGAATATATGTAGGGGATCAGTTGGACCGTTGGAACAAACTGAATTAAGTGCTACGTGTCCAAACTCATGCTGAATTGGCAAAGATTTTGCTTGATAGGTAAGCCAAGCATGTTGCCTTCTTTTCTCAATTGTTTTTCATATTTTATGAATTTATGATGATGCCTATGATCATTTTCGGTAGATATTATTCAATATTATGTAATTTAGCACCTGGCAACAGCAAATCATTGGCAATGAGTAGAATAAAACGGCCGTATTTGCGAAGTAAACGAACAGCCATGCTGCAGCATCCGGGCTACTGGCATAAAAATAGATAAAAATAGATTTGGCCTCGCTCAGGTCAGTGCATAATTAATTAGCTTCCAGTAACGATGGTCAGCTTTTTTAAATCGAAAAAACAACGTTTCGTAGCGTATTCGCCAATAATTTGTTGCTTAATTTTCATTTTATAAAGGTCAGTACGGAAAACGACAATAATTTTGGGTATGAACAAATTACGGTTTTGGTAGACAATATGCCTGTAAAGGAACGGTTAATAGGTAACAATAGTCAGATTTAGCATTGAAAATGTCACCAAAAATACCAGATTGAAATCATATGGCACACTGACCCCTATTCCCTATTTACATAAGAAATTCCACATGAGTATTGATTCATAAAAAAATATCTTATCTTGCAACTTTTATCTCTTTAGGTAAGTATCATATATCTTGGAACGATATATCCTTATATTAACTTAAGCAAAAGTCAATAATTATATTTTATTATAGGGTTATTGCATGAATATTGTCCCGAGCAGTATATCATATTGCACAAGCTTGCAAGTGCAATATGATATATTGCGAAGGACAATATTCACCAATATTCATGCAATAACCCCTTTTTTATATAGTAATAAATATTTTATTATGCTTATGTGGAATATTGAACTACTTCATATCTGAACAATATACATTTTATTATTTTGGGAGGGG